>CAUYQG010087902.1:0-20910 GCA_963574415.1 Tarsius wallacei | reverse complement strand
TTATTATGTTATTGTGGGGTACAGTTAGGGGTTAGGCATACAAAAATATTTCGTTCAGGTACCCTTGTTGATAAGAGGTGTCTCCCCATCCTCAGATAGATACCCACCACCATTAATCCTGGATTCCTAGAGATTTGAAGTTTTGTCCCAACTTTGTCACTAATAGGCTATGTGATGCTGGTTGTGTGATCTATGTTTCTGTGATGCGTATGCACGATAACATCCATTCAGCATTCGTACCACTCAGAGGTGGGAGCATAAGAAAGGCAGCTGTAAGATATTAGGAAAGCAAGACATCAATCATTAGTGTCTACAGAATATTTTCTGTACTAGAAATTAGGTGGTAAAGGTAAAAAGATCCCAAACGAAAGGTGAACAGAACTATAAAAGGGATAGATACAAATGATAAGTTATTTTATATGCAGGCAATTTTTTGTACTAGCTTATAATGTCCTGCTGTAGGGCAGTAGAGGTAAGTGTCCAGGGTTCCATGATGATATCTTCAGATTTAGGTCCAATAAAAATATCTTCTTCTCCCCCTCCCACCGTGGGAGCTTCTCTGTCCTCTCAATAAATCCTGCTTTCTCACTTAAAAAAAAAATCTCAATTTTCTTTACTTCAGTCTCTTAAGCTCTCCATTTCCCTCCAACAAATGATCAATCAATGATCAATTGATCAGTAGACAGATATATATATACACACACAATATACACACACATATATATAATATATACACATATGTTTAATATAAGAGCTAGAAACAATGCATAAACCTATTTTGTGAGATTGTCTGATTCTCTAAGTTCCTTTTCATAGTCCACAAGACACAATAGACTTCTGTAAATTTCCAAAATAAGCCATTATTGTGTTTATGAAGAGAAAAGATTTATTTTTCTCTATTATGGAATAATTTTTATTATGAAATGAATCATTCAGAATACACCTCTGGCCATTCACAAAATTAGTTGGCCAATATTATATTCACATCTCAACTACCTGGAGGGTACTTAGCAAACAACCACAACTCTGGAAAATAGAGGAAAACAGAAAATAAAGTTGATCTCTGAACAGGTACCCTCAAGCATGTTGCTTGTCAGGGAAAATCTCTCAGGCTGCCACTCAGGGTGTCATTTAGATTTCCTCCTTGTAAAATATGACTAAAGAAATTTTGATGATCTTAGCTCTTGACACACAACAAATCAGTTGTAAAAATTAGGCATAGTAAAGATATTACTAAATAGTGTGCACCAACAAGAACAAGGAGTTATTGTTGACAAGATAGAAGATTAAGACAAAGAACATAATTCTTAAAATTATAGCAGCGTGGAATCATTAGCACTGGGACAAGCACCATTCTGCATCACAAAATCATTCAAGGCAATGATCCCTGTATAAACATTGACATTCTCAAGTTAACCTTGAGCCATCAAGAAAAAGTTAAATTATATTCAGTTGCCTTTGTTATAGAAGGCAAGAAAATATAAACTGATTTTAGCAAGACCTTTAATATGGGACTGACATTTAGTGTGTAACTTTATAATGGCCAAATTACTGCCAAAGGCACTTTGGTGAACTTCATCTCAATGACTCAATGGCTAGAATGAAAAAAGAAAATAGAATAATAAAATAAATCATTCTGAATCCTGTCTGTTGGCTATCAGCTCCATGTTCACTCTGAAGCTGAAAAATGTGTTGCCCAGACTCCTTTTCCAAGTTTTCTAAAAGACACTACAGTGGAAGGTGGAAAGAAGAAGAAAACTATCTTTAGTTTTTGCTCCGGGTGAAACTCCCAGCAGCAGCAGCAGCAGCAGGTTAAGAGCAATTGGAGGTGGCTGCAGGCCTCAGTGAGTTTCAGGAGGCTTGAACATCTTTGGAGAGAATACAGATTCTTTGATCCTGCTCACTGGAGGCTGCCATTGTTTCCAGTAGCAGGGGAACTCCTGTAACTCTGGCAGTACAGCTGCAGATACTAGCTTGTGGTCCTTGAGTAATAGCAGATACTTGGTCTTCTAGTTACCAGTCTTTTCTTAACTCTTGTCACCCCTGCCTCCTTTCTTTCCAACCCTAATGCAATCAACCCCCTGTATTAAATGCTTTCTACTTGAATTTCTAGTGTAATGTTTGTTTTCCAGACAGGACTCCAGTAGAATTTTAAAAACTGAGAATAAAAATATGACTTTGATCTAAAAGGTAAATTTAATTTGTCTGGAAAATTCAGCCATCCAGCAATGCTTACCAAGTAAAATGTACTGTTTGATCTCAGTGTTAGTATTTGCCGTGATCACAATGATTTAGGATACTGTCAGCAAAACCTCTGTTTAGCAATTAAAACTGCTTCAATAGTTTTGTGAGAGCTATAATGCCCTGAGCACTGGCTCCAGTCATTTCATAGTGTGGCCTGAAGGAAAAAGATGAGAAAGTGGGCCTAACTGAAATACCATGTCAAAATCCTTTGGCACCATGAGCAGGTGACAGAGTGAATTAATAGCTTCAACCCAATTAGGTCGACAATCCACAGTCAATATCCCTTCCCCAAGTTGAGCAGCATGTAATTTTTCAATGAGCAAGGCCCATGACCAAATGCCACAAGTGCATATATGATGCACCAGGGATGTTTCATAATCATGGTGTTTCCTTCCTTTCTTTGTGTGATTTTTCTTTAACAAATTGAGGCATTAAACCACAGAAATGTCAACCAAAATTTTACTCAAGAAGTCACTGTACTCATTTTTCCTAAATAGAACGTTTTCCTTTAAAGAAAACACAAAAACAAAACCTAAAAAACAAAACAAAATAGGCCTTTGGGAAAAACAATCTGTTCTTGTGAGCAAGGTTGGTCATTAATGCG
This sequence comes from Tarsius wallacei, assembly GCA_963574415.1. Classification (NCBI taxonomy): domain Eukaryota; kingdom Metazoa; phylum Chordata; class Mammalia; order Primates; family Tarsiidae; genus Tarsius; species Tarsius wallacei. The sequence continues at coordinate 18,062 of CAUYQG010087902.1, read as the reverse complement.
TGGAACTGATGTCGTATAGCTGTTTCCTCTTCAATGAGTTCTCATCTTTTCCATCCACTCAGTTCATAGTTCCTATACAAACTTCCCTTAAAGTCATCCATTCTGAGTGGTTGAATTTATTAAAATAAATGGATGAAGCAACCATGCTGTCCATGAAAAGAGGACTGGATTTAAAAAATGTGATACATATACACGATGGAATACTATGCAGCCATAAAAAAGCACAAAATCATCAATTTCGCAGCAACTTGGATGGAACTAGAATCTATAATACTGAGTGACCTCTCACAGAAACAGAGATCTGAGTATCACATGTCTCACTCATATAGTGAACTTTGAACATCCAATATAATACTATAAGATAATGACTGACAGAGATGGGAAACTATGGGGGGGAGGGGAAGGGAGATGGGATTAATAGTAGTCAATATCTGTCTGGGGATGGGAAGACACCTCTTGTCAACAAGGGTGCCTGAACGAAGCATATCTGTATACCTAATCCTTGACTGTTCCCCACAATATCATAATAAAAAATACTGATTATAAAAAAAAATTAAAAAATTAAATTAAATTAAATAAATGGATAGATATACTGTTGACTTTCTGTATCTGTGGGCTCTATATAGGTAGATTCAACCAACCTTGGTTGAAAATATTAATATTTGAAAAGAAAATAAAAATACAGCGCAACTATTTATATAGCATTTACAATGCATTAAGTATTCTAAGTATACAGGAGATTGTGCCTGGGTTTAATGCAAATATATTAGGAATAGATTATATGCAAATACATCAAGGATTTGAGGATCCATGGATTTTGGTATCCATGGGAGTCCTGGAACAAATCCCCCAGGGCTATTGGTGATACTGAGGAATGATTGTATATTATCACTCTTCTATTGCATGTACAATAAGGAGTTTGTCTCAATTTTCTTAAAGTTTAGGGTGAACAGAACAAAAAAAATCAAATAATATGGCTGTTTTAAATGACTAACATGTACAGAGAAGCAAGGTAATGTAGAAAGCCATAGGCTTGCGGTCAGTCTACCTGAGTTGGAATATTCCCTGATTCTTCCTACTGACGTGGGTTTAGTCACAGAATGTAAGCTGTCTATTTTCTCAACCATAAAAGGGGAGCAGAATATTTATTGGATATCTATTTAAAGCTGATATATACAGGTTACTGAACATTGTGTTCCCAACTCAATAAACAAACAGGGTGATTTTATATCATATATAAATTTATATAGATGTATAAATACATATTTGTATTGTATATATTATATATAAAATAGGTATTTAATACATATGTGGATGTATATATGCATGCATGCACGCGCGTGTGTGTGTGTGTGTGTGTCTGTCTGCAATATTTAAACTTTCTTATATTGAACTCTTAACCCACAAAACTATATGTCTTCCTCCATTAAGGAAATTGTAATCTCTTATAAAAGGATTGGCACAGGGCACAAGATTTTTGCCAATTATTGATAATAACAAAACACTGCATTTTCTACATTAAGGATGATCACAGTATGCTGGACATAAGTGTGAGTGGCATAATAGATGTTGGAAGAACTTAGAGGAGATTTTCCATTTAAAAAAACAGCTATTTTTTTAAAAATCATGGTTAATTGGGAAAGGTTAGAAAATAGATGTTTGTGTTACAAATACAGTTAAAAGCCAGGCTCAGTGGCTCAGTCTGTAATCCTGCACTTTGGGAGGCTGAGGTGAGTGGATTGCCTGAGCCCGCGGGTTCGAGACCAGCTTGAGCAAATTGGCGAGACCTCATCTCTACAATAAATCTAAAACTTAGCCAGGCGTGGTAGCACGTGCCTGTAGTTCCAGCTACTTCCAGTTCACCGGAAGCCCAGCAGGTCGAGGCTGTGGTGGCCAGGAGCGGCCACTGCATTCCAGTCTGGGTGACAAGAGTGAGACTCCAACTCAAAAAAAAAAAAAAGAAAGAAAAAGAAAAATACAACTACGGTTAGATAATGATCAAAAGGTTTCTAAACATAATGTCAGAGTAAGAGATACCATCTGTAACTGTTAAAGGACGATGCAGTTTACTTTTCCAGAGCAAATGAAAACAAATGAACAAATAACTTGTAGCCTTCATAATGATGTCATGGAGCATGCAAATTTACTGAAAACTGAAATGCAAAATGAAAGATGGGTAGGAAACTATGTGCCAGTACCCGAAGGACCACTCAATTTACAAGTGATGTTGGAAAGGTAGCTTTGAACGATCATAATTGGCTGTTTTAGCTTTAAGTACAATTACAGTGATGATAGAAAATTACAGCTTATTTTTGTCTGAAATGTGCTGTTATTAAAGGAGTTTTTAGTTAAATATTATATGAGTCTAAAAGAATGACAGTCAATTTAGTGCAACAAGCAAGCTACTTAAAAATGTTGTATATGTGTGTATATATATATATGCACACATATCCATCACTCTTAAATAACGAAATATAGGCATTCAAATAATTTTTATTTATTGGCTTAATTGTTGTTGTCTTAACCATAAACATGTAACCCCCACTGCATTGTTTGGAATAATATGGCTCTGCATGGGTTGAAAAGAATAGTCTAAGAGTAAAGTTCAGTTTGTTAGGTTAAAACACTAAGACAACTGCCTTCCTAATATATTTTAAGAAGACTTGAGCTAAAAATAGAACTTTTGCAAAAACTAGCAAATGAAATTTAATGTTCAATATTATTTTGAAAAATCACAAACAGCTGATTTAACTCCAATATACAGAAATGCTTCATATCATGTATGATTAAATTTTGTATAGTTTAAAGTCTTAGAAACTAAATAGTTGATATAAAATCAAAACTCTTTTTCACAGTATTTTAATTTCTGATCAGTTTATTGACTGAACTACTTTTTTACAAGTAGACAATATTTAATTTACCTAATTATAAGCTTTATCCAGCCTTCCAATTGCTGAAATGCAGCTAGGCAAATTTATCTCGCTTCAGTTAGTAAAAGGTTAGCTGACAGTATATATATTTTAGGATAAAACGTGAAAACATATGTTAAAGTTGAAATATTTGGTGCTTGGAGAAACTCTAGATAGTCACAGTATTTAAAGAATCTTAGAATTTCAGTGTGTAGGGGAAAGTGTAAGCACCTAATCAACAGATTTTATTCCATACATAAATCTAAAGAAGATAAAATGGCTTATAAATTGATTAGTATTCTAATATATCTGCTAAAAGTAAGGTAATTGCTGGATGAAGATTAAATAACTTAAGAGAATATAAAATACAAAAACGGACACATATTTATATATCAAAAATAAACTTTCTCCCAAATCTGTATCTTAGTATTTCAATATTTTTTCTGTTTTTTTTTTTTTTTTGCAAATGGTGACATTTGACTTTCTTTTTTCTCTGATTTTGAATTATCTTGACTTTTACAGTCATCAGAGGAGAAAAATATAGAACTTATCAAAATAATAATAGAGTCAAGTTATTGTTTTATAGCAATAATATATACCAAACAAGTGTCTATCATGTACTTATTACCATTTGTAAATTGCCCATTATATGAAAGCAGCAGAAAACTAATATAAAATGATAAAGTCAAGTCATATGTTACTTTGTTTCTTATTTTTAACCAATTGCAGAGAATGTTCAGGATGGTGTTACAGAAATAAAAGAGTTAATGCAAGATGCTTCAAAATACTGAAGTGGAGAAACAAGTTTTGTACATCATTATTATGAAAATGTATAATTTTGAAGAAAAATTACCTCGGTAATATAGATATTATTAAAACATGATTACTGATAGGTGAAATTATTATTGCATACATTATATATTTATTCAAATATTCTAGTAGAAATATACATACAGTAGGCACTTATTAATGTTGGATAATTATCAAGCTGCTACATGAATAATTATATGAGAAAATGCCCTACAGTGGGAAACGAAAAGAGTCTCAGAATTTAAGAGAGCTCATTTGTGATTGAGTGATTTTAAGAGGCTATTTTATGTTAATATAGCTAAGTGAAATTATATGATTATAATCAGGGAAAACTGAGCTGCTATAACTATGTAGCATGAACTCTGGAACACCATTGCAAATAGTCTAAGATCCACAGAAGATTGAGGGGGGAGGTCTTCCTGGGAGTTAAGTGAAGAAACTCATACCAAGAGATAAAGTGACTAACTGAGCACACAGGAAAACTGTGGCAAAAATGGAAACATAACCCAGGGCCAATTATGTACATCTAAAATTAAAATTAGTTTGACCATTTCTACAAACTCCAATATTGCCAGTGGATAATACACATTAGGATGTATAATAAACATTACTAATAAATAAATAGGCTCTATTTTTATATGTAGATTTTAACATTTTATGAATCAACAATTTCTGCTAAATATAAGTTGGCAATTCCTGCTTTAATCCTATTCCACAACCAGGTCCTCAGTGATGTAATTAAGAGAATAGCAAAACACAAGACACCAGTAATTCATTAAAATTAGAGCAAAACTTCTTAGTTGGATTTGGTTTATTTATATTTTTTTAAAAATTTACCTTCATTTAAAAAGGCAGTATTGGCATTTATTTGTAACAGTAGGGTTTGACAGAAGTAATATTTTCCTTATATATCACATCTGATATCAGGTTCTTATTTTGAATAGTTTTATTTCTATGGGAGGGTCTGTGAGTAGATTTCCAGAATGAGTTATTGATTCTATATCTTTGGGCATTTTTTAGATTCAGAAATAATTGATTAATAATATTTAAATGACTTACTGGGGTAGAGCGACAAAACAACAAGAAAGTTAAAATATCAAAACTAATAGCAATTATGCATATAGACCACTTATTTAAGCTTCATATTTGACTAAGAAATCATTGCTTTCCCTGCAAATTGTTTTTTCTGTTTATTAAGATTAAAAGAGTCTAAAAGAAGGGCATTATGTTTACTTTGCCTGAAAATATTGGTAGTGCTAATTACACACTAATAGTGAAATAAGAAATTATATGAATAAATAAGTCATATGCAGGAAAAACAAATAATAAGTATTCTTATTTTTTCAAAGCATTATAAAATTGTAAGGAAAATAAATCTTATGTAAAACATCCATTGGATTTGTGATAGGTGTAGTGAAAGAAAAAGAAATCCCTGCTGGCTGAACACCTTCTTAAACCCTAAGCTCTACAGACACAAAGAGACAAAAAAGAAAAAAAGAAAAAGAAAATGGGAGACGCAGCAGCTTAAGTCAGTCGCACACCGGTTTTCTGTAAGGTTAATTAATTGTTGCTAATTGCACCATGTTGCAGCCAGAGACAGAAGCATTGTCAGAGATAATATAGTGGGAAGGAAAAGGAATAAAGGAGAAGCATTAGTAGAATTTGAACTTTCAGATGTTATTCTCTACCTTACTGTGCCTAAAATGTAAAAAAGGTAATGTTAAGTGAAGTACATATCCTGAAACCAGATGTTATTGAGTTTTTATAACCTCCTCAATAATTACATACATATCAATTAGCCAAGTGAAAACTTGACAATTCTTTGTTTACTTGATCAGTGTAATAGTCAAATTCTATAATTCAGTCTGCTAGATTCATCTTGAGGATAATAGATACAGTCATAACTAAAATGCATTATCATTCAACTATAATAGATTTTTCACAGTGGAGATAATGATAATGATGAACAATAACATTTATAACAGCTAATTAGATGCCTGGCATTGTTCTGAAAGAGCCGGAACTCATGTAGTAATTAGTAGGATTTATCCCCATTTTACAGGGGAAGAAATGGAGACACAAGGGGTTAAATACTTACCTGAGGTTATGGATAATAGGTGGGAACAGTTTTGAAACACTATATCATGCTGTAATGGCAATTTTATTTTATGCATCTCAAAAACAGTTATTGGAGGAGATGCCTGTGTTTTTGTGAAAATCATCTATAATTTTGATGAACTGATACTAAATTTCCAGAAAGGAGAATTCTGAAGAAGTAGATGCAGAAAGGAACTCGCTTTTCCAGCCCATCCCTATCTACATCTTCATAATTTAAAACCTTATGTTGGTCTGGAGACAGCATACATCACTATTTAGAAATATCCATTAACTCAAACCAAGGCAAAGGAAAAACTTGATTTTTCTATTTCCATTTATAGTTTCACCTCTAAGTTAAGGATATATGTTAGAAATAAACGGATTTATCAATATATCAAAATGTTTTATAAATATTTAATAGGGACAATTATAAATCTGAGAATAAAATGAGGTAAGTCTAAAGAAAAAAAAAATTATCTAGCCTGCCAGACTAGTTAACTATTCTTGTCTTTGATAGTCATAGACTGTTTAAATATATCTTAGAATAAATGGCAAAATGACAAATTAAACTGCATTTGCATTGCCCATTCCTGTATGAGTGATAGGTATTTCTTAGTTATTTGTATGTGTATATAAAATGTAAAGTAACCAACATCTACTTCTTTACAATTATTTTTATTGTGGTAAAATATACATAACAAAATTTACCACTTTAACTACTTTTAACTGTACAATTCAGTGCCATATGCATATTACATTGTGTAAACATTGCCACTATTCATCTCCAGAAATTTTTTTATCACATCTACTCTTAAAGACAAAAAATATTTACTAAGAATTTAGGACCTCAGATGGTTAGCTCCAAATTATAGATATAAACATCTACATTTCCCTGAGAAATAAGCAGCCAAAATTACTTACATCTACATAGTTTCCATCATTTTTTTAATATTCTTAATATGTGGTCATTTATTCTTTACACATTTATTCTTTACTACTTAGTTCTTCTATTTTCATAATTATAAAATGCTCCTGGAACTTCAAATCAAAGCTATATTCATTTCAATTCAGAAAAAGCAATTCTAACTTATCAGTGTTGCAAATCATTCTGGGGATTCATTGATGTGAAACATATTCTATATACAACATAATATGTTCTATATTTTAGACCATTCCAGAATCTGGCTTAGTTGCTTTTATCTGTACAGCTAAAAATATTGTCAGTATCTAATAAACTGATTGATAATGACAAATTGTTATTCGGTAAATATATCAACATAGAAGAATTTGAAATTCTCCTTGCATTTTTACCTGTTTGATCTAACTTATTTTAAAGAAAAAAATGAAAATTCTGCTAGAGGCAAAAATTGTGCTTTTTGCTTCATTTTTTTATACCTAACATCATTTCTGTCTTGAATATTTTTTTAAATACCCAAATAAAAAATGCAAATATTCTATATTTCACCTTTAAAAAGAATTTGGTATTTTCATTAGGGTTTCATGAAATTGTTCGGTATAAAATAATTTTAAGGCAAATGTGTAGAAATTATATTAACATTGATAAACAAGAATATAAAATTGCAATACATTTGGTGGTTATGTCCTGGCTTGAAATTGTGAAGTTTTCAATCTCTTTTGCAACTTTGAAGTAAAAAATAGGTTATTTGCGAACATTCTTAGTACTCAAACTGAAACTATTGACCTGATTTGCTACTTGTCTGAATATTAAGCTTACAATGCTATTTCAGAGTCTTTCAGCCACACACCATCTTGTTATTTTTAACCAAACAAGCATTTTATTCTTCCATCATAGCCCTCAACCTCTTTCCAGGGTTTGCAATACCATTGTCTCAAATTAGAATCATAATCCAGGCCTCAGAGTAGATTTAATTCATTCTGATTCTTTGTTAATATATGAGTCGAAATTAGAATATTCACTCACATTTAAGTTGATAATTTGTTAATAGTACATCGTACTTTTCAAATATTTTCCCAAAGGGGATCTGACACTAATTCTTAGCAAAACATCAATAAGCCAGTTTCTGTAGATCTCAACCAGTGGCCTGCTTTTTGGGGCTTATAACCTATATACCCCTGACAATGTATTTATAATACTATAAATTTAGCATAGCTTACAATTTCTTAGGTAGAGTGTGTAATGAAGTGAATTATTAGATAAATATAAATATACATTAAAATTACAGTCTCAAGTTTGTGCTTTAAAACATATGTTTTTATATAAGTAACAAAACCTCGATAAAAGCCTTAAAAGAGAATACTACTATATCAAAATATTCCAGGTAGGCGTAATATGAAATGGAATTTAACCTTCTAAAAACTTAATAGTAACACAGAAAGGACATGACTGAAAGGTCATCTTGTTGGGGTGGTTGTTAACATTTTTTTCTTGGATATACACTCTTCATGTATTTATTATGAGCCAGAATTATAATACTCATTTGGTAACATAATATAATTAAGCTTCCATTCTTGATCTGGTCTCTTCAAAGCCTTGCTCCTGCCAAACTCTAAACACTCACCTCTCATCACTTTTCCTGGTACTCTCAAACCCTAGCATTCTTTTTGTTTTCCCATTCCCAATTTTTCCTCTATGCCAGTGTTGGTTGTATAACTCCTAGTAATAATTTAAAACTCACCTCAGATGTTACTCTTCCATCAAGTCTCCCTTTCCTACCCCCCACCTGTCATTCCTACTGACTGGGCTAAATTTGCATAGTCTTTTTATTGCTAGTGTCACATTGTGTATGTTGAGTAGTTGTCCCTTCATCCCCAGTCCCCTTAACTGACTGAATGCCAAAAAAGCATGTTGTAAACTTCCGTAGTTTTTCTCTTTTTAAAACATACTATTTTTAAAAAGTCCCTGGGCAGGATCTTTTATTCCATTAATCCACTTATTGTAGCAACTGTTTATGCCTTATGACTCTAGGGTACCAAATTTGACCATAAGTAATGGTGTTTAGGATATGTTAAGGTAGTCTTTTCAATGGGAAATAGAGATCAATAAAATTGTGTTGTCTGCCATTGACATAGAAGAGGGGAGAAGTGAAGGGCATGGTGTCCTGCCCTAAGGGGACAGTCAGATTAGACCAGGTTTTGGGGATAAAAACAGTGAAGAGAGTAGGAGAAAGACAATGTTAGAGAGCAGGAGTCTAGAGTGTGGACCAATGAAACCCAGTGAAGAAAGGGGGGGAAAGCGCAAAATACCTATAGAAAAATTATTTTCCATCTTTGGGAGGAGGTTCAGATATTTTTCTGTTTCTGTCTGTTATTTGGGCTGTATCATGCCTCAAGTACTATCTCAACCAAAAATATCTCCTATGGTTGTTGCCCTGTGATTTACAAACCCTCCTACATTATATTGCTGCAGAAAATCATTTTCTTTTCTATTACCTGTTCTAGAACATCATTTAGTGTTTTCATTTTTTCCTCTCAAACGGGCTGCATTTTTTTTCTTAAATGTGAATGAAATTAGTCATAACATCAGCTCTCTGAACATATAATCTTGCTGAAATGTGGTAGAAATGCAAATGAAATGTAAAGCTTGTTTAGCATAAAAGAGAATGGATGTTCCTTTTCAAATACTGTATTGTTCTAAATATAAACTTTATTGTTCACAGACCTTTTCAGACTATTTTGAAGTCACGCTGTCTTATCCATAGAATTGACTTTATTTTCAGGCAAACAAGATTCTGTTATATGAATAACTAAGGTGAGACAGTACAAGTTCTTATGTTGTTCAAGCAGTTTAATGCAAATTTAGGTTAAAGTACATGTGTTTTTGTTCCTTTAGATTACAAATACATAATACTTGAATTATTTCTATAAGAAGAGCATAATAGCAGGGTTGCTCACAGAAATAAAGCAAAATTAGTTGTAATTTTAGTGTCCAAATATAATTAAGAATGAAAGTATTTTGAACTGGACAGTGGCATTTACACTAGTAAAGTTTATATTTTCTGAAGTCACCCTAAAAGTTCCCTTAAAGACTTCCTCCTCAAAGGAAACAAAAATAAAAAATAAAGGCAAATACTTATATCTAATGCTTTGGTTTTATCACGAAGCATTTAAGCTCTGTATTATGTGTTTGTTGTGGCTCCATATAGATCTGTAAAATAAATTATTCAATCTAATTTTTGGCAACTAAAAGAGTGGTTTTCTTGGGTGTTTCTTCTAAATTAGTTTTCCAAAGAATTTGGGTCATAAGTTTGGATATCAACCATTAGCCCAGTAGAACCTTAATGAAACATCACCAACTACATACATATGGAGAAACTATATTGATTGAAAAATACCTGTAACTTGTGGTACAGGCATAGATGTGGAAGGGTTCTTTGTTAATTAGAAAAATAAATCTAGTTACAGTAAAAACAAACAAAACTATATTCCAGGGTGCAAATACAAAAACTGTATGTAATAGTCCAAAATGGGTATTTTTTGTAGTTGGAAAGGTAAGGGCCTCTGCTCCATTCAGTCTTTCAGGGATCTAGCAAACAAATGAATAGGCACAGCTTCTTCTTAATTACACTGAGGCCAAAGACACAGGCATTCTTATGCTCATAGTAGGCTCATGAGAATTATTCACATGGCCACACTTAAATGCAAATAAAATTTGGAAATATAGACTTTGGTTGAGCAGCCATTTCCCAGCATTAATTCTGCAGCAAGAAAGGAGAGTAAAAAATCTTTGATGGACATTTAGCCATTTTTGTCAATTCCTTATTTGAATAAATCCAAGCAATTCCTTTGGAAAACCACAAAAATCCATTGGCAATACTAATTACACAACTAGATAATGTATGCATGCAGTCATTATTAAATGCTGTAAGAGCCTTCTCTGGAATCTCCACGCTTCCATATTTGTTCTCCTTTCTGTTCATTTTCTGTGTGGCAGCTAGAGTTTTATTTGAATTATACAAATCAATTTATTTAAATCCATGCTTAATCTTCACTGGTCTTCTTGAACACAGAATAAAATGCAAACTCCTAATGAAGATTTTAAGGGCTGGACCTTGGTTAACTCTTGTGGTCTGATATCCTCTCCATCTCTCCCCTCTTCCCTATATTTTAGCTGCACTAAACTTCTTTATGACCCATTCCTATCTCAGGAATTATTCACTTACTGTATATTCTCTTAACTGCTTTTCCTGAAGATCTTCGTATATTAAACTTATTATTTAGGTTGCAGCTACAATGTCCAGTTCTCAGAGAGACACACCCTGAACACCCTAGCTAAAGGAACAAACTTGCTACTAGCCACTCTACAATATGAACTTTCTTGATTCTCTTCCTAGCATTTGTGAGTCCTAGGATACATTGCACTGTAATATTGTGTAACTTGTCTGGGCAATAGATAATCTATTCTGATCTCTCATTTAACAGATGAGGAAACTAAGACACAAATGACTACTGACTCACATAAGGTCTTACAGCTGATAATGGCAGAACTGAGACCCTGAAACCTATAGATATTTCCAAATTTTATATTATAAAATATTTTGTAGAATATAACATATAATAACCTCATATGTATCTGCATGAACGTGGTATTTCTTTTTTCAAAGAGAAATAAAACTGCTACTTGTTAACAGGTAACAGATAAGACGTAGCTTTTAAATAATACCAAGTTGAGAGACAAGTGAAATTCAAAGTGAACAGGGTCTTTAACTGTACGGTCCAATACAGTAGTCTCTAGCTATATGAAACCATATAAAATTAAATTAAGAAAAATTGACAGTTAATTATTCAGTTACAGTAGCCAGATTTTGGTTTTCAGTATCTTCACGTGGAAAGTGGCCACCATATTGGACAATGCAGAAAAACATTTCAGTCATCCAGAAAATTTGATCTTACAATGTTTGTCTATAGATTTGACTTTCTTATATTCTTATCTGGTATGTGATCCTTGGTTGTGAATTCTGTAGTTCCCTTTTTCCTCCTAATAACTTATTTTTAGAATCATCATTCTAGATTATCCACTGAATGTCAGACATAGGCTTTCAACAAAGCAGTTGAGGTGAGGTGAGAAAAGATGTAATTACAATTCACTGTAAATCTCTATGAAAGATAGTACTCATAATTTGTATTTGTTTCCATTTATATTTTGATGAATATTGGTGATTTTCTTATACTATTTTATAAAAATAGACTATAAGAACTTAAATCCATGTGATTGGGCAAAACCTTTCCAGGACATTGTATTGTAACATTGGGGAATTGCATAACAAAGTTGGTGGTTCTTATTATAGTGATTGGGGGAGACTGGTCATGCTCTTTTTACATTTGTTCTAGTTTACCTGGTATTAATAAAGGACACATTTGTTAATTTACAAAGTAATGAGTACCATTCCTAGACCTCTCAAGGACATTGCTAGTAACTCAAGAGTAAGCAGCCTGGCTTCTGTCTCTCTGGCTCTATAGTTGGTGATGCTTTCATTGCTTTCACTCATACTAGATAAAGAATAATTTAGGATACTCAATGATTTGGACTATTGCTTCAATTATACAAGGTGACCTCAAATACGAAGAGGTTTTGTTTATCATTCTTGTTGTGAAAAATATATTAATGAGGTCATAAGGGAGAACATAGAAGACAGAGCAAAAACCAATTACAAGAACTGAAAAATCATGTCAAAATTAATATTCTTCTGATAATAGGCATGATGATCACTGTCATTTTCTAAGTTTGGATATGCATAGCTTGCACTCTAAATGCATTTTCTTATTTAATTTGGTAAGCAGTTCTGAGGTAGTATGTGAACTATAGCATTATTATCCTAATAACTAGACTTTGTCCAGGCATGGCAAAATAATTCAAATGGAATATTATCTGCTTTGTCTTTCTTTCAAACACAAATGAACATAATAGTTCTCTTTTTATAATTTAAAGGGGAACATTGACTAATTGCAGAGGAAATACCCAAGATAATGAGATAATTAAAAAGGAGACTGAATCTGACTATGAAGGCAGGTGGAAGGAAAAAAGGGTGATTATCTTGGGGGAGAGAAATCTGAGAAGTATGTAATAAGATTCCTATCAAGTTTGTAAACCTATCATGAAAAAGTTATCCAACTTAGCTTATGTAATTTCAAATATCTAAATTTGACAAAATGATGCAAATTACATTAATGTAGATTTTATATCAATAAAACTTTAAAGTGGTTGGTAGTGTCATTTGTCTACCCTGACTTTTGTTCTGGCAGGGATTAAATTCCCACCTGTTAGGACATTTTGAAGTTTGGAGATATAGTTTCCTCACAGAAATTTCTACCTCTTTGCCTTCTTCCAACTGTGAGATTCTATAATACTAACTGTGAGCTAATGAACAGTTTAGGTCAAGATTTAAAGAGATTTGAATACTTAGGTAGAATTGATTACAGATATCCAATTTTATTCATCTACCCTTATTATTTCATAGTGAGTAGATTCAAGAATAACTACTTCATAGAAGTAATTGTTTCTTTATAACCTTATATGACACTCTTTAAACCTTTTCCCATCTTTTGTAATTTCCAGAAAGTTTAGTTCATTGGTTTTCCAGACTTACCAGTTACTTTAATCTTTATTCAATTAAGAAAACTGACCTTTTTATGACTTACCAGAAAAAACTTTTTTATGCTTTGTTCTCATCCATTTTCTTCTAACATCAGAATAATTTTAAACACATATACAAAATCACACATGTGCACATGTATTCACACACACACCCCACACTATATCCAAATTAAAAAGCATAACAAAAATAAAACAAAAGCAATACATGATACTGAAACAAATAAGTTAGCATTAGTGACAAATGGTGATGATTCCTTGTCAATGACAAGGTAGTTTTACAACCATTTACACCTAATAATCCACAAGGTCTCATCTCACTGGGCATTTTGAGATATATATCAAATTGTCATTATTAATAGCTCTGGAGGCTTTCAGAACACCAATGATTAACCTGCCCTATATTTTTATACTTTGGATAGAAGTTTCCTTATAAAAGCACATTACAAGACAACATAAGACTTAAAATATTCTCTAACATGATCTCTCCCAATTAAATCACTCTTTTTCTTATTTGAAGAAATATGTTTATTTCCTAGATGCATTGTTAAGCTCTTCAAGTTACTCATTCTATCCCATACCTCCTCATTTGGGACTTTGATAAAAATGTAAATTTTCCAATATATACTTATATAGAGAATTTTGCCCCACATTGCTATTTTAATGCAAATGACATTCACGGATTGCTTGGTTCTCTTTGTGCATTTCAATATAATTTACTCAAAATTGATGAGCAAAATCACATTAGATTTTTTAGTAATTGGCAATAGTCTCAAATGACCCAATTAAGCATAGAAGTTCTGTTTTTCAGAAATGTAATTTTAGAAAAGAGATAAGAGGATAAGTTCACTTAAGCACTATCCATATTACAAGTGTAAACTTTTCTCTTATTAGCAATAAAAATAGCCTTCTGAGATGAGAATAAATAAATTTACAATAATAAACCAAAACCTCATTTTTAAATATTATTTGGTATTAGAGTTGTTTAAACAATGTTTTCTAGATATAAAATGTATATTATATTTCCTACAATGTTATGATATGGAAGATACATAATGCAGAAATAAATTATCTTACATAATATAGTGTATTGTAATTTTTACAATAAGAATACTAGGAATAGAGAATATTTTAGTTAGGCTTTTATAAGTCAAAGAAAGAATAGAAACAATGCATTCTGGTACAACATCCAGGTTGAAAATAGACTATTCTTCACTTCACGTTGTACAATATTTTATTATCTGATGGTATATTGTTTTTCCTTGTGTAACTTGTGAGCAGTTAACTTATAGTTATTTTTTAAACCTATGAGGAAATTAAACCCAAGATGATGTTTCATGTTGATTGTTTAACCACTGTCCAAACCAACCAACACAGAACAGTAACAATTAAAACATTATATATTTGAAAGGTAGAGGTTACTTTCAAAATAATGATTTAGCAATCTGGATTATAGTTTGATAGACATAAATGAATATGGAAGCTGATTGGATAGTTTTATTAAGATAGAAAGATGATTTTATATTTTCAAATGCAGATAATTCCTTTCTAAGAGATTAAAATTTAATTTTTAAATTATTTACTTCTAAATATATTAAATTAATTATTAGTTAAGGAAATTAAACTTTTGGAAACTATATGTAATTTTTGACTATGAAGTCTTTTGGTGGTTTCTTCTAGATATCATTAAAATAATTCCAAATATTTCAACGTTTAAAAAGTGTTTTGAAAAGCAGTATTATCTTACAAAGATTTTACTTATAATCAACTGCATGTCTTCTTTAAATTGTCTCATCATTTTATCTGCTATTCTCCATTTTCAAAACATAACAATTGTTACAATATCATCCTCTTACTTTACATACTCCCTAAAACATTTGTACTGAACTAGTTCCCACGTGTTCTTGAGTTTCTCCTCCTGCTCATTCACTCATCACTCTTTCTTCCATTAACTTTATACCCTTCTCGTGGCAAACTAGCCTCACCTACCTAGATTGCTATTACTTCATCCCTAGGCCTACAGTGCGATACAGAATACATACTTTGCATCGGGTTGGAGCATAGGAAGTAGTGGTTAATGGTAAATACTCAGGAATCACTATTTCTTAACTATCACAAGTGTATAATATATACTCTGTATTGAGGAGGATTGATCAGTTCTGGAAAGGTTATCTTCATTGTCCAGACCAAATTCATAAGGCTATGAGCCTTGCTAGCACAGAGAGCTCCTTGTAGGTCATTTATTTATCATGTGGCTTAAAGTAGTTCTTGTGTTTGCAAAAGTTTGTTAACTGAAGATTAAGTAAATGAATGAATATTGATATAATTCATATATACTCTGCATAAAAAGGCAATAAAATTCTGTAATAAAAATGTATTTAATTTATCATTTTTCAAACTTTTTTAACCATTTAACTTTTTTTCTGATACCTATTAACATCTTACAAAATTGTGGTATTCGTTAGCATTTACACAAAAGTGTCCTATGTGATAAAGCTGACAATCAAAAAAAATCTCCACATGTTCCGCCTCCTTCATTTATCTGAATCAATGCAGATGTGGGAAAAACAAGAATTACTGAGCAAAAGAATAAGTTGTATTTTGCTTCCAATTTAATAAATGAGACCTCTTAGTCCCTAAAAAAATAGGACTAATTTAAGAATTTATAAAATATGCTCCATCTTTTTTTCTAGCCACTATATTGGTTTGTAGTATTCCTAAAAAACTAACAAGTATTTCACATTAAGAAAAATAACAAAACACTGCACATAGATAACACAGAACAATGAGTGAATTGTATATGGAATATTGACTGCATTATATTCTGACTCAATGAGAAGGGGAAAAGGATCCTTCAAAAACACTGACCTACAGAAACTTTATAGTTTCCCTGAACTAAGGTCTTAGCAATTGAATGCTTCAGAGATTGTCTAATGCCTTCAGGAGGCCTAATACATATGGCTTCATTTCCTTCATTGCTGAATCTGCTTAGGATAATCCTGACTCACCACAGTTTAGTGCCCGGTCACTTTCAGGCATCAAACACAACTGGTGTTGATGAATAGATAAAGACAAAATCAGCCACCTACTCTGCAGCTTTGAAAGTGGGTCAACTAACTATGCTAATGCATTACAGCTGCAGTGTCCCTAAGACACTAAAAGGAAAAAAGGAATAAAAAGAATTAGAGCATGCCACCCTATGGTTTCTCTTCCTTCAATCCATTTATATGGTCTGTTCTGTGGCTTTGTGTTAGGGCCTGCTGAAAATTGAGACCAGCTGCAGACTTTTAAAATGTAGTGATGTCTTCATCTTTCTATGAAGGAGAGGATTAGCATTAATTTACCAACAACCAGATAAGGAAACCCTTAGAACAAACAGATAAACTCACATAAATAATGGAAAAAATGTGAAAACACATACATGCAAACAAAACTGTTATTCTTTAGAAAGTAAATTAGAAGTATTAATGTATCAAATGTTAATAGAGTGCAGTGTTATTTTGGTCAAAAATTTCACAGTAAGTGATTAGAATCAGGTAGTTTGTGTATTAGTCAAATTCAAGCAGTAACATTAAATATGACTAGATATAAGCCAAACTTCTCTAATTTATTTCTGATGGGTGGAGGAGTGTAGCACCTGTGTGGTGCAGAGCGCATGATGCAGTGTCACAATTAATTAGCTTGTATACTATTGTAATGAGATATGATGACATATAATACATCACATCAACATAAAACAAAAAAAATGGATATGCAGTATAACTTTTAATAGTGAGCATGTAAGAAGGGGGAGAAAACAAATTATGAGAAGTCTGGGCAAACTGAAAGCAAATAATTTGAAATTATTTACAGATCAAATCTTCATTCTAGTGACACTCAGCAGAGCTGCCATCATTAATAGTCAGGGCCTAATATCTGTCATTTCAAATTGCATTGGCTGGAAAATTGGAACACAACTTGTCAGGCTAGTTGTCATTTTTTTTTCTTTGAAGATTATTCATATGGTTCAGGTTTATTTATTCACAGAACCACCAAATAATGCAGGAGACAAGTTTTTCAAGTCAAATATTTTTAAGTTGTACTCTTCCTGTCGTTTTTCCACATAACATGTTTACATTCAAACATGTTATCTTAGTAATGTGTTGAAATTCATTCCCAAGCCTGAGACTATAATATCTCCTCTTATCTAGAATACTATTGTTCTAAGCAATCAGAACCTGCCATGTTGAAGTAGTGCTGGACTCTGAAAACACAAAAGGTTTGAGGCCTGTTATGTATTCTATATTATTTATAGCAGACACTTTAAATTCTCATCAATCAAATGTTTAACTTGTTCATTGATCTCCTACCTTAGTTGAAAACAATATGGGCACAGGGAGAGAAGTTACTAGTTGTCCTTCCTATCCCCTTGTCATTCCTACTATAGTCTGTCATGGGATTCTGGGCATCTGACTAGCTAGTGGAGGAGCTCAGATTCTCAAAATGGTGGATAGTTTGTAATCACACACACACACACACACACACACACACACACACACACACACAAAACAACAAAAAAGTCAACTCTTCTGAGTGTAGAGCTCCTCAGCCAGCTCTTTTGAATTTCATAAGGAAGCTCCTGAATACAAAGGAAAGTAGCCTGTTAAGAAATTCTTACAAACAAGGGTGCCTGAATG
>CAUYQG010087894.1:0-10892 GCA_963574415.1 Tarsius wallacei | reverse complement strand
TTTAGATCATCAGAGTTGTTTCTGGTTAAATATGCTAAATATTAGCGGGGAAGGTGATGGCGTCAACAGCTCTCGAACACGTTCTAACGGTCTCGAGGTCCTCGGCCCTCCCTGATTTCTAATGTTCAGTGAGCCTCCATGGCCGGCTGCCAATAGCCATATTGAGACCATAAAAAGTAGAAGATGAGACAAGAAATATTAGGGCATTTCCTAATGATGAAATGGTTGATTATTTTTTATTTTTTATTTTTATGTTTTTTTGAGTTGGAGTCTCACTCTGTCACCCCGACTGGAGTGCAGTGGCCGCCCCCGGCCACTGCAGCCTCGACCTGCTGGGCTCCGGCGATCCTTCCGCCTCAGCCTTCCGAGTAGCTGGAACTACAGGTGCGCGCTACCACACCCAGCTAATTTTTGATTTATTGTAGAGATGAGGCCTCGCCAAGTTGCCCAGGCGGGTCTCGAACCCGCGGGCTCAGGCAATCCACTCACCTCAGCCTCCCAAGGCACGGGGTTACAGGCTGAGCCACCAAGCCCGGCTGAAATGGTTGATTATTAAAAATAATATGCTCCTGAATGTGTGCATACCTAGTAACAGAGCATCAAAATACGTGAAGCAGAAACTGACAGAAAGATGGAGAAAAACAGGAAAAGTCACAATCGTCAGAATGTAACACGCCTTCCTCAAGAATTGAGAGGCAAAACCCCACCAAGACGGTGGAAGCCTTGAAGGACACAGTCACCCTGTTTAAACTGATGGATGTCATAGAAGGCTGCACTCCAAGTTGCATGCATATTCTTCAAGAGCCTGGAACACAATCGCCAAGATAGACGACGCGCTGGGCCGGAAAACGAGTTTCGAGAAACGTCCAAGGATGGTTGTCATTCTTCATCAAGTTGAACACACGCTTACCCAATGTCCAGCAACTGTTCTTCTAGACACCCAAGAGAAATGAAAACGTGTCCACTGCGAGACACGCACGAGAACGCTCATGGCAGCTTTCTTGCCAGTCTTCCAGAAGAAAGAACAACCAAAAATCCATCAACAGGAAAACGGATGCACATACTGTGATGTATTTATTTGTGTGATGGAATACTACTCCTGCAAGGGGCCAGCCACAGAGACACACAACAAAGCGGAGGGACAGCAAACACATGAGGCTGAGAAAAAGGAGAAGACACAAAGCAGTGTGTACCTGGAAGTCCACTCCCATGAGTTTCACAAACAGGCCACAGTCATCTAAAGCGACAGGCATTAGGGTGGCACCGTAGTTGCCTCTTGGGGCGGGAGATGGCGGAATTGGCTGAGAAGGGATACAAAGGAATGTCTGAAGCGATGAGAATGTTCTAGATCTTCATTGGGGTGTGGGTTCTCTGGGTGGAGGGTATACACACACACACATGCACGTATTTTAAATCATGTATCTTATATATGCATATTTAACATTTGTGTATTTGTGTATAAATTTGCATATATGTACATATGTATAGCTACATTTTTATGTACATGCATATGTATAGATACATTTATATGCGTATTATATAGACATCATTTGTCAAAACTCTTCTCAATACACGTTTAAGATTTGCATACAATTTTATTTATACTGTAGACCCAGTTACTTTACAAGGTATATTAATTTATACTTAATTATACTGTGTGGACAATTAAGTGTATGTTTACTATATGTAAAATATGCCTTAATTTTTTTTTTGAGTTGGAGTCTCACTTCGTCGCCCAGGCTGGGGTGTAGTGGCACGCTCACGGCCAACCCAGCGTCGACCTGCTGGGTTCCGGCGATCCTTCCACCTCAGCCTGCCAAGTAGCTGGAACTACAGGTGCATGCTACCATGCCCGGCTCATTTTTTTATGCATTGTAGAGACAAAGTCTCACCAAGTTGCTCGGGCTGGTCTCGAACCTGTGGACTCAGGCAATCCACTTGCCTTGGCCTCCCAAAATGCTGGGACCACAGGTTGAGCCACCGAGCCCAGTCTAAATCGTGTATCTTATGTATGCATATTTAACATGTATATATGTGTACATATGTATGGCTATATTTATATGTACATTATATAGACATCACCAGTGTTGACCTGCTGGGCTCCGGTGATCCTTCCACCTCAGTCTTCCAAGTAGCCAGAACTACAGGTGCGCCTAGCCAATTTTTTGATTTATTGTAAAGATGAGGTCTGACCATGTTGCCCAGGCTGGTCACGAAACTGTGGGCTCAGGCGATCCTCTCATCTCAGCCTCCCAAAGTGCTGGGATTACAGGCTTGAGCCACTGCACCCAGCCTGCCTTAATTTTTAATAAAAATAAAACCATTGCGCATTATATGTGCCGGGCACAGATTCAAACAGTTTATGTGCATGGACTCATGAAAGCATCCCAAATCTTACAACTAGAGAAACTGAGGGCACCATAAGTTGTGCAACTTGCCCAAGGTTCCCAAAGTTTGTGTCTGGTGTGCTCGTTGCTGAATCCCAATGCTCAAATAGCAGTAAAGGGTGGCTTTTGTGGTGAACGACCCTGTGAGACAAAAATCGGGAGCCCTGCTGCCCAGAAGGTACAGAGGTTCAGAGAGGCTGGGTGACTTCCCCTACAAAGTGGTGGAGTTGGGATTTGAAGCCAGGGCTGGCCTCTCAAACTTCCGGCCTGCCTGTTCTTGGGGGCAGGTGTGGTCTATGGGCAGTCTCTCCCATACTGCCAGGTGAGTGGGACCTTCCCACCTGCCCATTTGGGAGCTGTCTCCACGCTCTGTCCAGGACAGTGTCCCGTATTATCCTCACCTCAACAATGGGGTAGAAGTGGGTGATTTCAGCAAATACGGCGGATTCCCAATTTCTCACCAATCCACTCCTCCAGCAAGTCTTTTCTAAGTGCCAACCATGTGACAGAGCTGGGAATGCAGCCACAAGCCAAATAACAGAGTTCACACCCCGGTGGGAGGGCACAAAGGAACAAAAAACACATCTTATAGCTTCCAATGGTGCAATGAAAAATAAATCAAGGGAGAGAGTGGCAGAGAGGGTGTCAGCAATGGCTTCTCTCAGGAGGTGACAGCTGACGGGGTGACCTGCAGGAAGTCAGGGCGAGAGCCGGGTGCAGCGACATCTGGGGACAGCACCACTGAAGCTGCAGGTGCTGCTCAGGGAAAGTTGTGGGATGGCTGGGGAGGGGGTGCATGATATGCCCAGCAGGCTGGTGTATGTCATTTCTGCAGAAGTGGCCCCAGCCAGGGTCACTCCAGGTCTTCGAGACAATGAGGGGAAAAGGAAGACGCCAGCTCTGGCCAGACCAAAATCAGGTCACAGGCCAGGAAGGATCACAGCCAAGCTTCTGCACGGGGCGCAGAGAAACATCCTTCCCTGGTGACCCTGAGTTCCTGTGGCGAAGAACAGGCCCAGAGCCTCCCCTACCATGCCCAGGCATGGGCCACTTGGGATGCCCCTGAGATATGCAGGTATAGAGGCCCTACCACATCCTAGGCACTCCAACCTTGCTAAAACCCCACAGTGACCTTGCGGTAGAAAGTGCCACTTCCATTTTCCAGCCGAGGAAACCAATTAAGCTCTTTCCTGGGAGGTGGCAGAACAAGAGCTTGAGCACGAGGAGAGTGAGAACGAATCCATGCAGAACCCAGGTTTTTTCTCTGCCATGATGCTAGGAAGGCTGAGCAATTTAGATGCAGTGACCTAAGCTGCAAGGTGAGCAGGCAAGAACATCCAAGCCCTCTGTGCCTGTTGTCTAGATGGGTGGACAGAGGAAGGAATGGATGGGTGGATGGATGGATGGATGAGTGGGTGGATGAGTGGGTGGATGGATGGCTGGCTGGATGAATAGATGGATGGGTGAGTGGGTGGATGAAGGGTGAGTGGGCGGATGGATAGATGGATGGATGGGTGGATGGGTGGATGAATAGATGGATGGATGTGTCAGTGGATGGATGGATGGATGGATGGATGGATGGGTGGATGGATGGATGGATGGATGGATGGATGGATGTGTCAGTGGATGGAAGGATGGATGGATGAATGGATGGATGGATGTGTCAGTGGATGGATGGATGGATGAGTGGGTGGATGGATGGATTGATGGATGAATGCATGAATAGATGGATGTATGTGTGAGTAGATGGATGGGTGAGTGGGTGAATAGATGAGTGGATGGATGGATGGATGGATGGATGGATGGATGGATGGATGGATGGATGGATGTGTCAGTGGATGGATGGATGGATGGATGGATGGATGGATGGGTGAGTGGGTGGATGGATGGATGAGTGGATGGATGAATGAATGGATGGCTAAATGGATGGATGGTTGAATAGAAGGATGGGCGGGTGGATGGTTAGATGGATGGACAGACAGAAGGACATATGGATGGGCAGGTGGATGGACAAATAATGACAGGTAGGCACTAATAGATAGGCAGAATGTTTTCCGTACCTCATGTACTTGTGTTTCCAACAAACTCATTTCTTTTCTCTGAACCTCAGGGTCTCCATCTAAAAGATTAGAGGGTTGGACTTGACCAGTTGCTTTCAAACCACTGTTTTAGTAGCAAAATCCTTTCTTCAAATGCTGTCCTGTGGGGAAGTTGAGCATGGTGAAGGAGGAATTGCTCTGGATGGAGTCAGGAAGGAGGTGGGCCGGGTGCTAGACGCAGTGCCCTGGGCTCTCACCCAGTGGCACCTCTGCAAAACTAGGGAAGTGCTTGAAGAAAGGTGATGTGCCTTATGGTCTCAGAGACAGGATCAGACACGGAGGGGTGGTAGAGAAATAGGGATCTCAGTCAAACCCCTAGCCTTTCTTGCCACGTCAATTATCATCGCCTAGGGTGTAGCAAGGACCACCCAGCCAAGAGGGGGTGGGACAGTGATGTACGCCTCCAGTTTCCCTGGGGACACCCAGGACAAGGAGTTGGGCATTGTCTGCAACCCTGCCACACTGTCACCCTGCCCGGGTGCCTGCAGAGGGAAGTAAGGGACTCAGGACAACCTCCACTTCCTAAAGTGCCCTGTTTGTGGTCCAGACCACGGTGGGTGCTGGTTGAGGCTGTCAGCCTCGCCTATTGGGTGATGGGTTCTTTGGGTTCCCCCAGAGGCAAGACCAGGCCAGGCAGGACATTCGTTTGGTTTTCCTAGGGATTCAGAGCCATTGTCAGGGCGGGAAATGCCGGAGGCACTGTTGCTGGGCTCATTCTGCCTGCCGGCCTGGGCCTGGTGCCGGGTGACAGCACACTCCATGGGGGCCAGTCCCAGAGCACTGGAGAAGGAGCCCACGTAGTCAAGACCCCCATTGAGCTACTGGGAGAGGGATGTCATGGGCTCCTCTGTTGTGGAACATTTTGTTGAAAACCTACAGCTGAGCACTTAAGTGCATGGAGGCAGCGAGACCAGGGGTGGAGTCCATTCACCCATCAACATGTTCCCTATCTTCTCTGAGCCAGAGGGAACAGAGGGCCAGGCCTGGGCGTGTCGAGCCCGGGTGTACACTGTTTACTTAGGATGGAGCCCTGACTGCTAAGCACGGCTGAAAGAGCCCCTGAGCTGCCTCAGTCTACCCACCAGCCCCACCTGGCGTCCTCTGCGTGCGCTCTCTCTCCCTAGGGCTTTGCACATGTGTTTTCCTCTCAACAGCCACCTCCCTTCCCCTCTGTCTGTTCCCGGAGTGTGTTCTTTAAGGAATTACTAGCTGCTATAACAAATAAACCCAACATCCAGGGCTTAAGATAACAGAAGCCTCTTGACTGTTCTCACGGCAGTGCAGAGTGGGTGTCCTTGGAAAGACACGGCAACCCCTTCCCTCTGCCACAGTGCTCTGCACGTGGGCCCTATCTGGGGGACTGAACCCCCACAGTACGGAGGAGTGGGGCCTCACCTGAAGGACGAGATTGTTCCCGAAGGCGGTGACCAGGGCAAGCTCAGGGCTCAGGCCAGGAACTGGGAGGAGGGGGCGGAGGTGTCCGGCGGAGAGCTTAGAGCAGCGGAGAGCTTAGAGTGTTCCTGTTTCGCCCAAGATGATGAAACACCCAGGAGGCGGGGAGTGTTAGGACGGCATCCTGCACACCAAGGTCAGCCCAGAGCCAGCAAGCAGGGCATCTAAGAGTGGGCGTGCTGGAGGGCAGGAGGGAGCAACGGGGTCTGGGGCAAAGCTCACTCTACAGTGCTCGGCCCCTACCTCAGGCAGCCAGAGAGCGGTTTTTACCCTGTTGTCTTCCTGGCACGTTTGGTCTCTTTGGAAATCCAGGGAGTTCCTCAGGTATGCCAGAGAAAGAATCTGTGTTTCCTCCGGTGCCAAAGCATTAAAGGGGGACACAGCTGTTAGCCACAGGCGTCAAAGAGAACAACAGTAAAAATAACCACAACTGCTGGGTGTGGTGGTGAACGCCTATAATCCCAGCACTTTGGGAGGCCAAGCCCAGGGGGTTGAGACCAGCCTGGGCAACTTGTTGAGACCTTGTCTTTACAATAAATCAACAAATTAGCCGAGTGTGGTGGCGCACACCTTTAATCCCAGCTACTCGGGAGGCTGAGATGGAAGGATCTCTTGAACCCAGCCATGATCATGCCACTGTACTCCAGTCTGGTGACAGAGTGAGACTCCAACTAAAATAATAATAATACTAATAACCACAACCACGACAGCAGCTCAGATCTCCTGAGTAGGGGCTGAGCACCAACCAGTGCTATTCAAAGCTCTTCACCAGAGCCACTCATTTCAACTTCACAAGCACCTTGAGAGGCAGGGCTACCCCCATTCCAGAGATGAGGAAACTGAGGCGGAGAGATGAACCAAGTTGTCCAAGGGCACCCCGCAAGTGAGTAGCAGGGCTGTGAGTTTGCCCCACATGGTCCCATCACCAAGGGGCAGGCACACTCAGGCCTTTCTGAGCACCTGGTCCTGAAACCCCTTGCCCTCCGGAAGGAACCCCTTCCACGATTGCCTTGGAAGCTCTGGGTTACGTTTTATTCATGCAGATGGTTTTCTTTGGGGGGCTCTGCCCCACCTCCCTCTTTTTTTATTATTGGGGAATGATTTACACGTAATAAAATGCACAGATCTTGAAACATAGGTCAGTGAGGTCTTACGCATATACACACAGACATAACCAACAGTCCCATCAAGATGTGGAATGTTTCCCTCACTCCCGGGCTACCTGCCAATCAATTCCCCACAGCTCGACGTAGCCACCGTCTCCCGGTGCCTGGCCCTCAACTTGACGTCAATGGTTGGGCAGTGCACCTGCTTCCCTCTTTCGTCCCTCCCCCTCCTCCCGTCCCCCTCCCAGGCTGCTGTCTTCCCTGCCCAAGGGCCGCGGCTCACACTGAACTGTCAGGAATCAGGCTGGCAGGAGCAGGAACCTGCCCTGCACACCCCCGTGCCCTTCCCAGCGTCCACGGCAGACATCACTCAACAATCAAGGCACTCGTGACAACCCAACCTGGATGCGGCTATGGAATGCTCGATACTGAATTGCGAACCAGAGAACCCTGTCAACGGATGGCGATTGGCACAGGAGTTGAAATTCATCTGCCCTCTCAAGAGTTAAAGAGTCACCTGTCTCCTCACGGGAGCTGCATTTTCAAGCATTTTTATTTCAGAGAAAGCAAGACTCTTCAGAAGTTGCAGAATGAGTACAGAGAGAGTTCCCGTGTGCTGATGTCTTACCTCACTGTAACATAGTATCAAAATCAGGAAACTGACACTGGCACCATATTGTTAATGAAACTTCAGATCGTATTCAAATTTCACCAGTTCTGACAGCTTGTTTGGAGAGAAAGTGTGTATTTCTTTCTTTCTTTTTTTTTGAGTTGGAGTCTGACTATGTTGCCCAGGCTGAAGTGCAGTGGCATGCTCACAATCACTACACCCTCCACCTGCTGGGCTCAGGTGGTCCTTCCACCTCGGCCTGCCAAGTAGCTGGAACTACAGGCACGTACCGCCATGCCCAGTTTATTTTTTGATTTATTGTAGAGATGAGGTCTTGCCAATTTGCCCACCCTGGTCTCAAACCCCTGGGCTCAGGCAATCCTCCCGCCTAGGCCTCCCAAAGTGGAAGTGTGTATTTCCGTGAAGTGTTACCACGTGGACTTGTGTAAACAACCCCCCTCCATGCTACCCTTCCCCTGACATATGGCTCTTTCATTGACCTGTGTTGCTGTCTCTCCCTCCACACCACAATGTCTTAATTACTGTAGTCCTACAGAGAAGTAGCTATGGGCCGGGCTTGGTAACTTAGCCTGTCATCCCAGCACATTGGGAGGCTGAGGCGAGGGGATTGCCTGAGCCCACGGGTTTGAGACCAGCCCAGGCAACTTGGCAAGATCTCGTCTCTACAATAAAATAAAATAATTAGTCGGCCGTGATAGCGCGCACCTGTAGTTCCAGCTACTTGGAGGGATCGCCTGAGCCCAGCAAATCGAGGCTGCAGTGGCCGTGAGCGTGCCACTGCACTCCCGCCTGGGCGACAGAGTGAGATTCCAACTCAAAAAAAAAAAAAAAAAAAAGGAAAAAGAAAAGTAGCTGCATTTTAGTAGCAATCCAAACCTTAGGCCAAAAGAAAGAAGCCATGATAGTGACATTTTTGAGACCTGGATTCTAGGCTTGACGCTATGTGACCTTGAGCAACTTTCAGCCTGAATTTTTTATTAGTAAAGTTGGGATAACAATAAGAACCTTGACAATGCGTGGCCAAAATGGGGGTCCCAGAAGTTAGGAGTAGGAATATTCTTTGACCTAGAATGTGCTATCAAAGCGTTAGTGCTGATGTTTTTGAAGGGGTCCTGCAGAAAATGAACTCCCTGATGCTGAATACTGGGATGAGGCGGGACCCCCCACTCGGAGCTCCTGGTGCCATCCTGTCCCCTGGGTGACTCTGGCCAAGCTCTCGGCAGCTGAAGGGGAGGCGCGGGTGCCCTGACAGCTGGTGGCGGTGCTGACAGGGTTTGCTGATGGGTGGGCTGTGTCAGGGGAGAGAGAGGAAACCGGGATGGCGCCTATGTAGCCTGAAAAATTTGGAGGATGCCACCACTGACAGAGAAGGAAAAATGGATGGAAGTGGAAGCATGTTATCCAGGAAGGAAAAAACCAACAAATGGTCACAAGCCGAGTGATAGCCCACAGCCTCTTTGCGAGGCCAGACGGGCATTGGCCCCAGTCGGATGAACGCTTGGCCCCGGTCAGTCTCCAAGCCCTGTCTCTGCTGGTGTCCAGGGACTTGTGCCGTCTGTGTCCCAGCGACCATGGATGGGGCCTGGGGAGCACGTAGCCTCACCCTGTCCGAGTCCACAGGGCCACCACGCACCTCCTCAATGCAAGAAGCACCTTCAGGACTTACAGGGTGCCCACGTGGGTCCAAGGACATAGACAAATAGGATGCTGGTCTCGCCTGAGAGAGACGCCCACAGATGCGGCAGTTATCTCATCTCTGAAGAGGCTGGGCATCTCCAACCTGGGATCAGGACTCCCCGTTCAGTGCTCCTTCTATCTGCCCACCTCTCCTTCGAAACAATCCCCTTTCTTCCCAGGACAGCCTTTCCCCAGGTGCTGCCTCCTCCCCTGTCAGAGGGGACAGTCGCGATGACAACCCCTTGGGGACCTGTGTGGTGCTGACCGTACTTGTAGGATACCGATAGTTTCGCTGTTCTCTCCGCTTCACTGTGTATAAACTGTCCCCAGGTCACCCAGGGAGCTTCACCCCAGATTGCATACAGATTGCGTTTGGGAAAATATTGTTCTCTCCCAGCTGGGCGCCCAGGCGTGCCAGAGACTGGAGCAGGTGGGGAGGGGCGTGGAGGCACTCCCACTCAGCACTGAACTCAGCCCTGCGGGCGGGGCTGCGCCCTGGCCTGGAACACCCAGTGGAAAAACACAGGGCAGAGGCCCAGGGGGAGGTCGGGGCAGCCCGTGGGGGCTGGATCCCAGCTTCCACAAGTCTGGCCTGTGAGGGGGGCAGGGGGGGTACCTTCTGAACTGCCGTTGGGAAGCACAATCACAAAGAAACCGCAGAACCACCTGAAAGGTGAGCTGGGGGCAGAGGAAGCGAATCCAAGTTCAACACGGAAGACTACACCTCCCGCCTGCTCGGAGCTGGCCGGCAAGGGCTCATGCTGGGAGATCCCACCAGCATCTCAGCAACCAGGGTTTGACAAAAACAGAGCCAGCCGTCCCGCGGCCCCTACACCAACGGATAATTCACGTGTTCGCGATTGTTTTGAGTGATATAATCACCTGTGGAGCGTTCACTGCAGGCACCGTGCTAAACACCAGCCGCCCTCCAGCTCGGTCAGGTCCCTCCACCACTCAAGTCCCCATTTCACTGAACAAAACACAGAGAAGTTGGGTAAGCGGCCTGACGTCACACCGCCAAGAAGCGGGGAGGTGAGAATTGAACCAGGTCCCTGAAAAGCGGGGTTCACGCTCTGCTGAGCTGTGGTCCCACAATGCCCAACAGAGAGGGCACATCACTGAATGTCTACAAACAATCCAGGGAGTCATGAGTTTGAGAATTTCCCTGCAAAACCCATACTGTTTTAATTACTGTCGCTTCATCATATGTTCTGGTATCAAGGAAGGTGAGATCCCCTCGTCACTGTTTCATTATTATTCTTCTCCCCAATTTTCTTGGCTATTCTCAAGCAATTACTCTTCCAGATAAACTTGACCTTCCTGTGACTATTCTCCCTGCAGTTACATTATGTGTGTTAATTACACCAGGGAGAGTTGGCATCTTTACATCTGGGACTTCCTTTCCAGAAACAAGAATGTGTATCTATGGATTCAGATATCCTTTTTCTCTCCTGCAACAAAGTATGAAAGATTTCTCCACATAGCACTTACAACACTTCTTGTTAAGCACATTTCCTAGGTGTTTTTCAGCTTTTTGTGG
>CAUYQG010087893.1:0-37769 GCA_963574415.1 Tarsius wallacei | reverse complement strand
GGCTGAGGTGAGTGGATTGCCTGAGCCTGCAGGTTTGAGACCCGCCTGGGCAAGCGAGACCTCATCTCTACAATAAATCAAAAAATTAGCCGGGCGTGGTAGCGCGCGCCTGTAGTTCCAGCTACTTGGAAGGCTGAGGCGAAAGGATCGCCGGAGCCCAGCGGGTCAAGGCTGCGGTGGCCGGGAGCGGCAGCTGCACTCCAGTCTGGGTGACACAGTGAGACTTCAACTCAAAAAAAAAAAAAAAATACCTTGCACTCATCTGTTTATCATAGCACTACAATAGTAAAGACATAAAAGCAACTGAAGTCCATCAATGGTGGATTAGATTAAAAAGAAATGTAGTGGCATAAAACTATGGACTACTAAGCACCTCCAAAAAAGAACGGAATTATATGCTTTGCAGCAACACAGTTGCAGCTTGAGGCTTTATTCTGAGTGATTTAATGCAGAAGCAGAAAAATAAATATTGTTTGTTCTCACAGGTGAGAGCTAAACACTGGGTACACAAAGACATAAAAATGGGGAAAACAGGCACTGGGAACTGCTAAAGGAGGAAATGAGGAAGGGAGGCAAGGGTTGAAAACCATGTTCTCTATTTCTAATCAAAAGAAGCCCAACCACACCATCATACAACAGATAACCAACCTGCACATATAAAACCTGAATCTGAAATACAATTAATTAGAAAACACTGGGGCATTGTCATGAGGGATTGACTTTCTTGACTTTGAGCTATCACTGCTACTTGTGATCTTATACAGGGAGCAGAAAAGTTTACTTGGTCAACCTACCACGGTACATATCTCACACTGTATATTCCCTTGTTGCAACAGAAGGAAGGCTACTGCCTTACTTCTAAATATTGAGTAGAAAGCAGCTCTTCCTCCTGGGTATATTATTTTGAGGGCTGTCTCCACTCTAAACCCTGCTACCTTACTTCACCAGACCTATCTAACCTAATAATGATTGCTTATCAATTATTTAGCAAATTTATTCTAGCTGAACTGACATTGACCAACTTTGTTTATATAATCTGGACTTAGAAATGTTCACTGATGAAAGTAGCTATATGGTTCAAAACAACAGAAAGCCTGGTATGTTGTGGTTACCCTGCAATAGGTCCTAGAAGCAGAGAAATTTCCTCTGGGGACATCAACACAGAAGGTAGAACGTATAATCCTAATCAAGGCACTCTCACTAGGTAAAGACTCCTGAGTGACAATTTACATTAATTTCAGTTTTGTTTGTTTTTACTCTGCTCAAAGGGCTATTTGGAAAGATGGAATAACGAGCTTCTTATAATTAAAAAAATAAGCATACTGAATACATCTTGGCCTTCCTACACACAATCTTGGAACTCATGAAGGTAAATACAATACACTCCTGAACATCAATGGATGGACAAATACGTAGGAAAATAATTCACCAGACAAACCAGGCCACCAGAGGGAAAAACCCCAAAGCCTTGCTAATTCCATTAAACCCTGAGATAAACCTCAGCCTAAAATCCCCTACTTATTCAAAAGGAGATTTTAAAAGATCACTCAGTTGGGGCTTTGATCCCAATCAAAGAACCCACCAAGGCAAATGAATATATAATACTAAAATAAGGTCTCACTGCTCAAGCATCTTATAACAAATATTATCAAACATATTCATGACATCACATATTATGACTGGAACACCACCCTTCAATAAATCCAGAGCTACTTACTGGGCCACATCTAAAAAAGTAAGTTTAAAATCCTTCATTTGAGCCCAGAACAACCCTAAGTCTTGTCCTACATCCCTGACACCAGAGAATCAAGCAAGAAGTGAAGGGCTGATGAAGGACTGGCAAATTGATTTTATCACGATGCTGAAAATGGCTGAACGTTTAAAATATTTGCTTGTATTCACAGATACCTCTTCAGAATAAATTAAAATGTTCCCTGGCAGTTCTGAGAGAATATCTGATGTTATAAAAGCCTTGCTAAAGAAGATCATCTCCAGGTTTAGATGGCCTGTCTCCAACTAGAGTGACAATGGCATGACTTTTGTAGCCCGAGGTCACCAGGGATATATTGCAGGCTCTCAGCATAATGTGGGATTCCCATACAGTCTGGAGACCACAGTGTACTGGAAAAACTGAAAAGATAAAGCATATTAATAGTAATTAAAAACAAAAAAAAACTTTGCCGACATTTGCCAAGAATGCTAACTTAACCTGAATTACAACTTTTCATTGCCCTGCTCAGAATAAGGGAGGCCTTCAAGATGGGATTAATAATTTAATAACTTAATATCCTTTTAAAATCCTGTACAGGAGACAACTCCTCTTCTCTCCTTTAAAACATAGGAACCCCTACAATACTCATATAAAGAAATATATACTATCAAACATGTGTAATCTTTAGATCAGACTTTATATTTATGAAATTTCTTCCAGCAGACTGCGGTATTCAACTGACATTCCCTTGCATTGCATCCAACCTAGAGATTCAGTTCTGCTCAGGACCTGGAAAAATCAATACCTTGAGGACCAGTTAAAGTCACAATAAAAGAGGCTACACAAAATATTACTGAGGGCTCATTCCTCTGTCAAGTGTGCAGATATTAGACCCTGAATGCTTTGCAGTGGTATAAAACCTGCTCTATCCCACTTTTGGCCTAGCAAGAAATGTCGGGCATCCCCTTTCGCTATAGAGACTGTAACTACCCCATATAAGTGGAGAAATAAATTTTAGTGGATCTCAAATATCTTTTCAAGAAAAAATTAGATAAATAATTTTAATAAAATTAGGCAAAAAATCACGTCCTTTTGACTACAATCATTATTTTGAACATAATAGTTATTTTGTCATCAAAATTATTTATATCAAAATATGGATAATATTCCTGCCTTCCCTTTTTTATTGATTGCTTAATACATAAATTTAACTCACAGTTGTCATGATTATTATGGCTGCTAGCCATATATATTTTAGACATCCTATGCCCTTTATGTACCTTGCCTTCCATTACTCGAACATCCCTAAAATTTAAAAATGGCCATACTTGTTTTAAAATTTTAGTCATTACTTTTGCATTACTACAGTGCTTACCTAGACTGGCATAACAAAACTGTCTTTAAACTGTCTCAGGATATTGCTACTGTAGGAAATTTATCAGATTGTTGGATCTGTCAGCAACTCTCCAAGACTATTAAACATAAGCATTTTCCATTAGTCATACCCATCACTAAATTCTGAGTGTTCTATATACCACTACATATTTAGACAATTCTCTTTCCATGGCTACTTTCTTTTTTATAGTACAGCATGAAATGCCTACCTCATGTTTCAATTCTGTCTCATTCTATCATACTTGGAAAGTCATTCCCTACCACAGGCTCTCCCAAACCAATGGCATACTGGGTAGATAAATGCATCCATGACATGGAAAGTAAAATTCAAAATCTCTCCCTCCTATGCCAACAATATCTGCAGCTAGGATATCACACAAATACATTATGGGGTGCCTGTAATAAAAGAGAGTCCTACTCAAATCCAGTTTGTTCATGTTCCCCAGGAATAAGTCCATCAATGAACACCGTCAATTGGGGGCATTACTTGTGTACCTACTGAGTACATGTTCCTTTGTGGCACATGGTCAGACCCCCTCCTATGTTAGGATATGTCCACTGGTGTCTCCATAGTCTGAATATCAAGAACCCTGGCTTACTGGGACACTTTGAAACTCTCTTTTCAGTTCATCCTAGTAATAAAAGATTCTTCTCACTTCCTCACAGACTAAAATTAGGGCTGCCATGCATATATTATGATATCTGATGACAGAGCCTTCTAGGTGCCATAGTCTATGCTAACAAGGATGTTTTTTTATCAGCAACCAGGCAAATAATTCCAAATGAGGCTGTTCAGAACATTAATGCTCAGCAAGTCTTTAAATCTCCTTGCCCAGGCAGTCCTTGACAACCAGGCTACACTTGATTTTCTCTTGACAAGGCAGAATGGATTCTTTACAGTGATCGATGCCACCTCTTATATCAACACTTTGGGTAAAGTAAAAATCCAG
Source organism: Tarsius wallacei (assembly GCA_963574415.1). Taxonomy (NCBI): domain Eukaryota; kingdom Metazoa; phylum Chordata; class Mammalia; order Primates; family Tarsiidae; genus Tarsius; species Tarsius wallacei. The sequence goes on along the minus strand of CAUYQG010087893.1, from coordinate 33,713 downwards.
CTAAAAAAAATCTTTCAACAGGTCACTCGGCTACAACATGTTTCTACAACAGACCCTATGTCTGCTTGATGTTCTGAGCATTTTTCATCAATACCTAAAAACTTCCAGTTCATTTGACAAGGACTCTTAATTTGGGCTTGTAACTCTGCCTCTAGGGCTTATAATAGACTACATAGTTTGCTAGTCACTTAAATATTACACCAAAACTGTAGATGTGCAAATGTATTTAGGCTGCACCTCCTTGTAGCAACACTTATAGGATGCAACAAGATAGTTTCATTCCTTTGGGCTGACTCATCCCTGATTATGACCCTTCCCAGCAAAATGAAACTAGAGCAGTTTTTGTCCAATTCCTGAGTTTACTGAGGGGCTTTTTTGGGTGGGGGAGGGATTAGAAAAGCAAAGTATTGCCAAAATGTGGGAGTATTTTGTTTGTTTGTTTTGAACTCTTCTTCCTGTCTTTTAGCTAAGAGAATAAGCTTTGTTACTTTTAAAGACTGCATCTTTTGGTATTTGGAGATGGAGAACTTGAGGATTATTTGTTTTAAATTTTGTTTTAACAGGCTAAGTTTGTTATGGATCAACTTGGTTCTTTCAATGCTTATTTTTAAACTTTATTAAGACTGGTTTAGGGAGCATTTCCCCTAGGGCTTAGTTTATTCAGAATATTAGGAAAACTTTTTCTGGAGTTTCTACTAAACAATTCTGAATGTTCGAGGGAGTTTTTCCACTCTGATTAATCAAAATGGAATGCCTCCCATGTTGTGTGTGCTCTAGGAGTCTTTGACCTTGTTCTTCTTTGGAAGTTGTCCTTCATATGGTAGGTAACCTTTGTCCATTCTGGCAGAATTTTGCAACTTCTCTGCAATGTGTCAGTATTCAGCCAAAGAATCTAGGAAATTGCTGTGGATATTTGTAGAGCTTTTTCATTCCATGTTTTTGTATCTGATTCCCTTTCCTGCAAATTCTGGTGACCGCAGCTTCTTTGAGAACACTGATTTTTGTTTCTTCTACTCATCAAGGCTGCAATTTTCTGTTTGCATTTTTTCTCTCTGTGCTGTTATTTGGAAAATATCTCCAAGCATAATGTCACTTTGGTAGTAGAGCTCATCTCATTTGTCTTTATTTTCTCTGGAGTTGCAGTCAGATGCTGCCTGTTACTAATGCTCAGCAAGACTATCTTCATTTATTTAGTTCCATTTACTTATTTATGGCTGGGACTCTGTTTTTATTTACTATTGTCACCTGATATTTATCAAGTTTATCAAAATTCTTTACAAAAGTACATTTTACCTATATTAATTGTCTTTATTGTTTTCTATTTAATTTCTAGTCAAAATATTTTAAAAATTTATATTTGTGTTGGGTATAGTAGGCTATCTTTTTAAATTTTTTATAAACAATAATGAATTTTCAGTTTTCAGTCTTTTCTTTTACAGGTTTTTAATGCTAAGTTTTTCTCTAAGCACTACTTCAATGTCATTTTACAGTTTCATTTGATATTTTTTCATTATCATTCAATTTAAATTATGTAATGCTTTCTTTTTCTAATTTACTCTTTATTCGTGTATTATTTAAAAATGAAGCTGAGTTATGGGAAGATACCTAGTAACAGTAACTTTTACTGTTTTAAGTGGTTATCATAACTTGAGGAACCATCATTTTGGCCTTTGAAGATAAACACATGTGCAGTGTTCCCACCTTCTTTGAATTTCATGTGTCCATGTGGTTTGAAGCATACAATAGCAATGACATTTCAAATTCTTGAAGTCAAAGGCTATGACAGCAATTTTGGCATATTTTCTTTTTTTAAATTTTATTTTAAAGATATGGGGGACAATTCAGGACTAAGTATATAAGCAATCATCATACAGGTAAAGTTTGGACCTTCCTTTGGTTCCCACTTTGCCTGGTTTGAGATCAGGTACTCTTATTAATGTTATGTGCCCCCCCCCTGCAATCTTCCCTGGCAGTTTTTAACTACTGCCAATCCCTTTCTTATAGTATTATAGTAAATGTTCAGGGTGCACTTATATGTGAGAACATGTGGTACTCAGTTCTTTGTTTCTGAGGTAGATCACTGAGTATTATAGACCCTAAATCCATTTAAGTTGCTGTGAAGTTCATAATTTTGTTTTTCTTTATGGTTGAATATTCTATCATGTATATGTACCACTTTTTTTTATCCAGTCCAGTTTTGATGGGCAGCACAGTTGGTTCCATGTTTTTGCTATTGCAAATAGTGCTGTAATAAACATGTGCATGCAGGTCTCTTTTTTGTAGAGTGATTTAAGTTCCTCCAGGTATATTCAGAATGGGGATTGTTGAGTCATATGGAAGGTTAATTTCTAGTTCTTTCAGTAATCACCACACTGTTTTCCATAGAGGTTGAACTAGTTAGCATTCCCACCAACAGTGTAGAAGTGATCTCTTTTCTCTGCATCTTTGCCAGCATTCTGTTGCTTTTTATTTTATTAATGATATATTTTGACAGATTTTTCTAAGATCATCACCTGATCTCAGATACTCCACTTGGCTATATGAGTTCTGGGATTGTCTAAAAGATACAAACTAGGCAAGAGTTAAAATTCCAGAAAAGAACATGTTAAGTTCTGCCATAGTGTAAGATTCCAGATTCATTAGACAAATAGATTTTTAGTAATTTATTGAAGGGGTTATGGCTGTTTTAAATATTGCCCTTTTAAAAACTGATGAAAAGTCTTGATACAGTATTATTGAAAACTCATAACTTTTGTTATTTGACATAAGATCTTAGATGATGATGTTTATTCAGGTTTTTATTTACAAAGACTCATTAATTTGGCTCATTGTCCAAGGAAATGCCTCTTTGCTTGATTTTTAAAGGGCTAAAACTACAATAAGCAGGATGATTGCAAACCCAAATCAGATACCACATAGTTTATTTATTCTGAAGTGTTTTTTTTACATTTTATGAATTAATGTTGAATTTTTAGAACATGTAATATCTATTCTGCTAAAACTCAATAGAAAAAGTCCATGAGAACTTTCATTTCCACTGGCTTCCAACAGGAAAAATGAAATCTATCAATGTTCTGGTCAAGGACGGAGAAGAGACTTAAAAACATGAAGTTTATGTCTTACAAAAAATGTTTTATCTATTTTTCCTCAATGTTAGATATAAATTTATTGCCATCAACAAAAATGTTATAATAGACTATTGATTTTTCATTCCCCTTAAAATATGGGGTTTTTTTTTTTGCTTATTTTCCCTTTATTTGTTTATTTATTATTTAAAGATTTGGGGTCCAATTCAGGGTTAGGAATACAAATGTTCATTATGCAGGTACCCTTACTGATGAGGTGTTCCCCTCCTTTCCCTGGCAGTTCCCTCAATTGCCAGTCCCACCTCTGCTCCCCTGACATTTTCCAACTACTGCCAATCCCTGTCTTATATTATTATGATAATTATTCAAGGTCCACTTATGAGTGAGAACATATGGTACTCTGTTCTTTGTTTCTGTGATAAATTACTGAGTATGATAGACTCTAAATTCATCCAAGTTGCTGCAAAGTCCATATGTTTGTCCTTCTTTATGGTTGCATAATATTCCATTGTGTATGTGTACCACATTTAAAAATATGTTTTCAATCCTAATTGTTGACTGCTATTCCAAATAAATGCTAGGTGGAAAGATTTTTGTTTTGTTTTGTTTTGTTTTTAACTGTTGAGATGTTTCCTGTGTGAATAGACCTACAGTGGAAAATGCTAATAAAATATCAAGACAGATGACTAGGTGTCCAGCTGGTGAAAGAGTACATTATAAATTTATGAAACCTTGTGACAGGTTTGTGAAAGCAAAAGTGATGTGTATAAATGGAACCTGGATAGAACTAGTTCAATGTCAAAGTAGAGTTATATGTATAGTTCCTCTAAATTTTATTTTTCAAGATATAGTAGGGGTAAAATACATTGATGCAAATAAAATGAAGTAATTCTTGTAGAATATAATTATCGAATGTAAATAAAATGATGATAATTGAAATTCAATATTTGTGTGTGTTTGTGTGTCTGTGTGTTTGTGTCCAAAGCTAAGTAATATGGCAAACTATTTTCAAGGAAGATTTGACCAGGTTAAAGGAACATTTAGAACCTGAAAAAAGGTCTTATTGTAAGCATAAAGGCATTCTGCATTTTCTTAAGAAATAAATGCATAAAAGATGCACTATACATATTTGACAACCAAATCGATATTCACTTTAAGATATAGAGTAGACAGTTGAAGAATGATCATAGAATGTGGTATAAATTTAGGCATCTTAAGTACACACTATATTTAAAAATTTTTAACTGACTGAGCCCATCCAGGGAGCTACTATATTTAAAAAATAAATCTGAGCACATTGTAATGGGGTATTTGAATATAGAGCTGTGGAAATAAGGGATAACAAGAAAATATGTTATTTACATCCAGTTTAAAAAATTAATTTTTGCCTGTTTTTTGCATTATTTTACTTTGACCCTAACTATGTTTTCTTGTTGAAGTAAGTTTTATGTAGACAGCATATAGTTGGATCTTTTTTACAAATATAGTGCCATTCCTGGTCTTTTAACTGGTTTACTTAGACCATTTATATTAAAGTCATTATTGATATGTTAGGAATTACATGTGACATTGTTTTGTGTTTGTTCCTCTGTTTCTCAGTTCTGTAGCCTCTCCTTTCTTGTGGGGAATATTTTAAAAAGAGTTATGTTGATTCATCTTCATTGTTTTTAAATATATCTCTCTGTTTAGGGTTTTATTTTTTTCCTTTTAAAAATATTGTCACTCTAGTTTCTCTTTCTCAATATATATTCATCTATAATAGATATTCATACATATGAATATATACTTATTTATATTTACATAAGTTATATATGTATACATATATACTATATATATACATATTCATATATATTTATATATTCATATATGTATGAACCTTATCAATCTTTGCTATTTTGATATTTTATCTTTCAATTAAAATATAGAAACCTCACTTTCATTTAGATCTATTTACCCTTTCCACATTTTAAATATAATGCTTTTTAGTATTTTCTATACATACAGTGAACATCATATCAAAAATTTAATTTGGCTTCAAACATCAAACATAACTGAACAAATTCATGAGGGAAAAAATCTGTTATATTTACCACCTCTTTTATCAATTACATTGTTATTTTCTATCTTCTGAACTCTCAGTCTCCTTCTGTAATCTTTTTATTTCATTTTGAAGAATTTTAATGTTTTGGTTATTCTTTAATAGTAGGTCTGTTGGAAACAAATTATCTCTGTTTCTCTTCTTCTGAAAAAGTCTTTATTTACCTTTTTATTCCTAAAGGATAGTGTCAGTGGATATAAAATTTGGAATCGACAGGTTTTTTTCTTCAAGCACTTGGAAAATGTGCATTCCATGTGCACACTCCAAATGTACGATCCATGCTCATAGATGAGAAACCTGCTCCCACTGGAATATTTGATCTACAATCAGAAAGGAATAATCTCTATGTAGGTGCTTTCAATATTTTTTTGTTTTTCTTTAAGTATTTTTGTTGTAATATATATCAGCATGAATTTCAATGAGTTTATCCTGTTTGTAATTCACTTAGCTTCTTACATATGTAAATTTATGCCTTATGCCCAATTTAGAAAATTTTCAGCCATTATTATTATCATCATTATTACTATTATTATTTTAGCCCAGTACTTTTTTTTCTCTTTTTGGATCTCCACTTTTTTTGTTTTTCTCTAAATGTCTCTGAAGCTCAGTTTATTTTTGTGTTTTCAGTGCTTCATACTGGATAAATTATTTTTCTATCTCCAAGTTCATGGATTTATCCCTCTGTCAGCTCTTATTTTACTATTAGTCTATTCAGTGAGTTTTCAAAAACGTTATACTTTTCAGTTTAAATTAATAATTCTTATTGGATTTCTAAAAAATGCTGTCAATTGCAACATCCTTGTAATTTTGATGATGTCTTTTGCTAATTTTCTTTTTATTTTTTAGCTTCCTGGTACTTAATATGATGACTGATTTTAAATATTATTCTAAATATTTGGGGTATTATATTTTGAGATCCTGGATTTTATTTAAATCTTCTATTTAGCAGATTTCATTGCTATCATGCTGTGTACATGGTTTCTCACCTGGTTTCCACTGACACTACAGGAAAAGGGAGAGGTGTCTTGTCACTTCAACAATGTGGGTAGAAGTCTAGGCTCTTTACCTGACCTGTGTTTATCAGGAAGTTTAGAGAGTGGTCATTTTTTAAAATAATATTTTCATACAGTAGGTAAGATATTGATAAAATCAGATTTTGGTCTTGTTAGACTGCTCTTTTCTTAGACATTTCTTAGATATTTGTGGGTTTTTGTTATTTTGTTTTGTTATATTATTTCCAGTAATTTGAGTCGTAATTTGCAGAAAGAATAAGTAGAAATGTTTTTTTCTCAATTTGTTAGTAAGAGGAAGCAAAAAATTTCCTTTTACCTTTTATAACTTTGACTTGGTTGATTTTTTCATAGAGTTAATATTTCTTTTGTAATGCACATGAAAACTAAGAAAAATAACTAGGAACCTAATAAACTTTACAGTATGTAGTATCTAAAATTAAGAAACCGTCGGGCTCGGTGGCTCAGCCTGTAATCCCTCGCCTTTGGGAGGCTGAGGTGAGTGGATTGCCTGAGCCCGCGGGTTCGAGACCCGCCTAGGCAGGCAAGACCTCATCTCTACAATAAATAAAAAAAAAATTAGCCGGACGTGGTAGCGCACGCCTGTAGTTCCAACTACTTGGAAGGCTGAGGCGGAAGGATCGCCGGAGCCCAGCAGGTTGAGGCTGCGGTGGCCGGAAGCGGCCGCTGCACCTCAGACTGGGCAACAGAGTGAGACTCCAACTCAAAAAAATAAAATTAAATTAAATTAAATTAAGAAACCTTCTCTATATGTTATAATAATCTATCTTTTCATCATGTTTTCATAGTTCTTAACCCTGGACTACTGCAAAGCAGACATATATGTTAATGATTCATGTGTGCCTTCTGTGAGTAGAAAAGATGATCTTACAAATGTAACTCTCAGTTTATATGATTAAAATTTCTTCCAGGGATAATTTCTTCACCAGAAATCACAAAAATGTTAATATTATATAAAGTACATATTATGCCTTATTTTAACCTATATTTTAATTTTCTCTTTCAATAAATCAAATAATATGTTTTAGATTTTGAAAGAAAATGTGGGCCCTCTCCAATAATTGACAATGGAGACATTACTTCAGTTCCATTACTGATATATGCTCCAGATTCATCAGTTGAGTATCAATGTCTGAAGTTGTATTAGCTTGAGGATAACAGGCAAATAACATATCGAAATGGAATGTGGTCAGAACCACCAAAATGCTTAGGTAAGTCCTTTAAAATTATTAGAGATCCTGGAAAAGTTAGTGTAATTAGTATAATGTTTTCTGTTTATAGTAGATTATCCCAGGTTAATAAACAATAATTTTCTGGATGCTTGCTTACCAAATCTTTATGTTGGAAAGTACAGCTTAAGAAATTCTTTTTTATTTTTATATTTTATTGTAAACATCTTGTTCACAAATAAAAACTGCTTTTATGTTTTGTGATGTTCTAATTTAGTATATTTATAATGCACAATCAAATTCTTAACACAGTCATCATCCACTCATGGTGTGTGTGTGTGTGTGTGTGTGTGTGTGTGTGTGTGTGTGTGTTGGGATGAGGAAACTTAAAGTTTGCTCTGGTATTATATTTTAAGTAAACAATACAGTGCTTTTGGTTGATTGGCTTGTGGTTTAGGTTTTTTTTATTTTTATTTTATTTAGAAATGTTCTTGCTCTGTTGCCCAGGTTGGGGTGCTGTGGTATGATTCTTGCTTACTGTAGTCTGGAACTATTTTGCTGAGTTATCCTTTCTCCTTAATGTGATACTTTTGCCTGAGCATTCAGAATAGCTAGTACTACAAGGTTATTTCACCATACCTAGCTATTTTAAAAATATTTTTGTAGAGATGGAGTCTTGCTATGTCACCATGCCTGGTCTAAATCTCTTGTCTCAAGTGATTCTCCTGCCTTGGCCTCAAAAAGTGCAGGGATTATAAGTGTGTATCAACCCACCTGGCCTTCATATGGATTTTTCAGGTCAGCCTGAGCTTTGAGAGTGTCAGCTCAGTGGGTTGGCCAGCCAAGCCCCAGAAAGGGTTGTCTGGAGGAACTGGTAAGCTTAGCCCCAGAAGTGTTGACTCTAATGGGCTAGCAAGTCAAGTCCTGAGAGTGTTGCTAGTTTGGTGGGCTGGCAAGCCTAGCCCCTGGAGTGTCTCAGCTTCAGAGTCTCACCTTTTTCCTGCAGCTCTCCTGGTTCAGCCAGTTCCATCGGCTGGCAGGCCAACCTCTGGGCTTCATGGCTCTTCACCTCTGACAATCTTCTGCAGCTCCTTAGGTCCCAGCTCTTCAGGGTTGAAGTTCTTGTCTCATGCCCAGGAAGACTGAGGGACAGGGATAGCCAGAAAGTGAGAAAGCAGGATTTACTAAGAGAACAAAAAAAGCTCCCACAGTGGGAGTGAACCTGAAGGGGTTGCAATTTGGAGCTGCAAACTGGTGTTTATATAGCCCTAAGTTCAAACTGATTGGCTAGCACTAGCTATGAACTGATTGGTCTGCACTAGCTGTTTCTGATTGGTCAGTATTAAAGACCAATCAGCAGGAAGTAGGGGCCTAATGGTGAGCTGATTGGTTGCTTTTTGATCCTAGCAGTGAGTACTTAAGTTCTAACTTGAGAGGCTCACAGGGAATTTGTTTACCAATGCTCAGCCTGAGAGGCATGCTGGGGGTTCCTACATTGTTACCAAAGGACCCGCCTGTCTGTCTGCCTAGCAGTTCACTAGCTAGCTCCTGTATCAACCTCATACAGTATTAGTAACTGTTGGTGATATGGTGTACATTATATTTCCATATCTTACTCATAAATGAACATTTGAACTTTTCACAAACATCTTAATCCAACAAAAGCAGCAGTGGTGGGTTCTAAAATGCAAGTTTTGAATATAATAATTGGTGTCATAAAATTTTGATGCTTACATCTGATTATCACACATTAAACACGATATTTCATTTTTATTTCGTTTGCCACTTAAATTCACTTAAATGAAGTGTTTACTATACTTAAATGTTTTTTTTTTTTTGCAGTTTGTTTGGAAAGTTTTGAAAGAATCTTTGAGCCATTGTATAGCATTCTACTTGAACCTGAAAGTCTATGAAGAATATTTCAACATTACTTAGCATTTTTATGTTCACTTTTTCCACTTTTAGATACGTGTGCATTAACAGAAGAAAATATGGAAAATTTTAACGTAACATTAAAGTGGTTAGAAAAACACAATTTTTATTTGAGAACAAGTGGGAAAGTTGAGTTTTCATGTAAACATGGATGTCATCCAAAAATACCACAATCATCATCTCAAACGATGTTTCAGAATGGGAAAATAGTATATCCAAGCTGTGAAAATATCATGGATAGTGGAGATTTCTCAGATTACTATTATAATGAAGATGTAACATTTACTTAAAGTCTTTTATTATTAATCTAATACTCACTTATTGTTCAAATATTGTTTAATTTTATTCATAAATGAACACTTGTGTGGTTTGTGATAATGTAATTATAATCTAAGACCAAGGCTTTACTTGTTAAAAGCACCATGTGTGCAATTTATCAAATATTTATGGCAAGAAATTAGAAACAATTATTTCAGAGCCCATTTCTGTCTACCTTGCTCCAACATCTTTTAAAGCTTTCTATACAGTTCTCGAGGTTTTCTGTTTCACAATAAATGGAAAAAATATTGTGATCTCTATCTATGAGATTATGTTACTTCATAAACAGGTAAAAATCAAAATAAGTTATATGTAATGTTAGTAATAAGATAAATAATTACTAATTATTATCAATAAATAAATGCACCAAAAACGTGTAGACTTCTACACGATGTCAATCTAGCATACTTAATAATACAAACTCATCATAGATATTTAGTTTGCCAATAATAAAATTTAATTTGGTATATATAACTATCATAACATAAACATACAAAGTGGTAAAAATCCAATATTAGTTATAAAAATACATGCATTTTCTCTCTCTCTCTCTCTCTCTCTCTCTCTCTCTCTCTCACACACACACGCAATACTTATTGCTTTGAATTAATGTTTGTAAAAAAAAGATTGGCAATAAAATAGATAAAATTCTATACCTATGTTTAGAGAAAATAATGTTGTTCTTTAACTCTTTTATTTATATAGGTATACTCTAATATTGTTATCTTTAAAAGACATCACTTTTAAACCCCAAGAATAACTTATTTTAAAATAAAGATGTCTAAAGGTCAAGTCAAACACATGTTGAGAGCTATAAATACCTCATTGGTAACAATCTTAAGATTGAATACATTTCACACTTTTAGTGTAGAAGAGTACTGAAAATTTTAGAATAATATGATTTTCAATTGTTATTTTCCTGTTCATTAATTTCAACTAGCATTAGTTAGTTAATGTCACTTTTAACCAGAAATATTTCTAATTTCAAAGAGAAATGAAACCTTTCTGTGAAAATAAAGTTAATATAAATAATAAAATACTTTTATCAGGGTACATTATTCTTCTTATTCTTCTTATTGTTTAAAATCTTGTGGATTCTACATGAAGGACACCCTCTTGATTTAGACAAATTGGATGAGTTGAGAATAGCTAGGTTTCACAAATTTAAAGGACATTTTTTATAATTGGCAGGTTATTTTTGTAGTAATATTAACACGTATGAGTATACTTCTATTAGTACATTTGGACAACTATTATCATAAACTATATGGTTTATAAAAAACATAAATTTATTTTATAAGTTAAAAATTAAGATGCCAGCTGATTTGATGTCTGGTGATGATTCCCTTTCTGTTTTATAAATAGTGTCTTTTACCTATGTATTCAGAATGTGGAAGGGTCAAGGAAGCTCCATGAGATTTCTCTGTAAGGCAACTAGTCCAATCCATGAGGTTTGAACCCTAACCAATAATCACTATTGTGGTTAGGAGGTGACATACAAATTTTGCAGGTACATTAATATTCAGACCACAGCATAGGGATGGAGAAAGATATTCCATGCAAATAGAAACCAAAAGAAAGCGGGAGTAGTTATATTCGCATCACATTAAAAATAATTTAAATCAATCCTGTAAAAAGAGACAAAGATCAGTATATAGTGACAAAATAATTACATCATCAAGAAAATTTAATTATTGTAAATATATGCACTCAACATGGAAGCAACTATATAAGAAATATTAATATATCTAATGGGAGAGAAAGACAGAAATGAAATAATATTAGGGGACTTCAATACTCCACTTTCAATAATGGACAGATAAGATAGATAAGATAGATAGAAGTCAATAAATGAACATCAGACTTGTATTATATTAGACCAAATGGGCCAAACAGACCTATACAGAACATTCTAAACAACAATAGTAGATACACATTTTTCTCAAGCACACAAAGAACATGCTTTTGTTCTTCAGGATACATCCTGTGTCAGACCACAAAACAAGTCTTAAACAATGAAAAATATTTAAAAAATATCAAGTATCTTTTCAAATACATGGTATGAAACTAGAAATTAATATAAGAGAAATTTTGGAAAATTCACAAATATGTGAAAATTAAACATGTTCCTGAACAACCATTGAGTCAATAAAGAAATTAATAAGAACATTTAAAAGTATTTTAAGATGAACAAAAATGGAAAAACTACATGCCAAAACTTATGAGATGTAGCATAAGCAATTCTAAGAGGAAACATTATATATATGAAAGCCTACAGAAAAAAATCAAGACATACATTTTAAAAACCTAACTATAGCTGAAGAAACTAAAAATAAAGAACACAACCCAAAGATAATGAAGGAAATATAGATCAAAACAGAAATAATGAGATAAATTCTGAAAAAAAAATGGTGAGAATAAACAAAACTAAGAATTGTCTTGTGAAAGGATAAAAACAAATCGGCAAAACTTTAGCTGGACTAAAAATAAAAGCAGAGAGAAGTAAGACTCAAAGTGAGAAATGAAAGAGCAGATGGTACAACTGATGCCACAGAAATACAAAATATTGCAAGAGAACACTATAAATAATCATATATTAATAAATTGGATACTCTAAAAAAAACTATTATATTTATAGACATATACAATTTAACAAGACCAAAATGTGAAGCAGAAAATAATTTAAAACAATAACAGTATAAAAATGATTAACTAGTATATAGTCTTCAATCAAAGAAATGCAAGACATGATATCTCCACAGCTGATTTCTACCAAACATTTATAGAACACCAATCCTTCTAAAACATTTTCAAAAAATTAAAGTCAAAACTCATTTAAACTTATTTTTTGACAGTAACTTCACCTTCACATCAAAGCCACAGAAGATACAAAAAAAAAAAATTACAGACCAATGTTCCTGATGAATATAGATGCAAAAAAGTTAAATGAAATATAGCAAACTAAGTACAACAGCACATAACAAATATCATTAACTCTGATCAAGTGAGATTTATGCCTGGGATGCAAAGATAGTATACATATGCCAGTTAATAAATATTGTACACCAAATAACAGAATGTAGAGCAAAAAATATATAATCATCCTGATGGTTGTAGAGAAAGCATTTGACAAAAGTTAACATCTATTCATGATAAAATCTCTCAACAAGTTAAGTATAGAAGAAATTGCCTCCAGACAATAAAAGCCATATATTTTATATAAACACACAGCTAATAATATTTTCAGTGGTGAAAAGCTGAATTTTTTATTTTAATATCTGAACAACACAAGGACACTCAACCATAGTGGAAATAATACTGGAAATTCTCACCATAGCAATTATGCAAGGAAAAAAAGAAGGCATCCAAATTGAAAAGGAAGAAGAATATTCTCTTTTTTTTGCAGATAACACAATATTATATATCTGGAAAACTCAAAGCCTTTACCAAAATGTTGTTAGAACTAAGAAATCAACTTTAAAAGATCAGTAAATACAAAAGTCAGTTGCATTTCTGTACACTAGCAATTATGCACCAAATGAAGGATTTAAGAAATAAATTCACTTTATAATAGCAACAAAATTAATATTAAGAACAAAATAAACCAAGGAGATGATAAATCTATTCTCTAAAAACTGAAATACTGATGAAATTGCTTTGGGCAAACAAGCATGAAAAAAGTGTTCAACATCATGATCAGAGAAATGCTTATCAAAACCACAATGAGAAACCCTCTTACAACAGTCAGAATGACATTTTATAAAAAAATAAGAAAACAACAGATGCTAGCCAGTTGCAGAGAAAAGGGAATACTTGTCAACACTGATGGTGGAAATATAAGTTAGTTTAGCCTCTGTAGAAAAATTAAGTTTACATGTTTCTCAAAGAACTAAAAACATAACTACCATTTGATCCCGCCATCCCACTGCTGGGTTTGTACCCAAAGAAACATAAATCATTCTACTAAAAAACCCCCACACTCATGTTTATTGCAGCACTATTTACAATAGCAAAAACATGGAACCAGCCTAGGTGTCCATCAGTGATGCCTTGGATTTAAAAATATGGCATAGATTCACTAAGAACAAAATTACATTCTTGGCAGCAAAATGGATGTAATTGGAAGCCATTATTCTAAAGCAAATTAACATAAACAGAAACATGGTTACCTCATGTTCTCACTTATAAGTTTGAACCAAACACTGGATACACACAGGCATCATAAGAATAGGAAAAGAACAGACACTGGGGACTTAGAAAGGGAGGACTGAGGGAGGGGAGCAAGTGCTGAAAAAACACCACTGGGTACCATGCTCACCACACGGGTTACGGGCTCAATAGCGGCCAAATCTCATCCTCATGTATTATACCCATGTTACAAACCTTCACACTTATCCTTGCATCTAAAATTCAAAAACCGATGAGAAATTGAAGAAACAAATAAATAGAAAGATATCCCATGTTCAAGAATCAGAGGAATCAATATTGTCAGAATGTCCATAATTTCCCAAACCCCTATATCCTTGCAATCTTTATGAAAATTCCAAATGTATTCTTCATAGAAAAAAAATCTTAAAATTAATATGGAATTTCAAAAGCTGCCAAATAGCAAACGGAATTTTGAAGGAAAAAAGAAAAGCTGGAGACATCATACTTTTTTATTTTAAGTTAAGTTGCAAATCTACCATAATGAAAATAGTGTGATCCTGGAAAATAATGCACATAAAATAATGGGAAAGAATAAAAAGTTCCTAAATAAACCCATGCATAAACATTCAATTAATCTTTGACACAGCACACAGAATACACATTGGTAGAAAATAGTGTCTTTGATAAACGGTGTGGGAAAACTAAATGTTCACATGCAAAAGAATAAAATCTGATTTATAACTTGTACAGAAAAATCAACTAGAAATATGTGAAATACCTAAATGTAAGACCTGTAACTATAAAATTTATACAGGAGTACATATGAGAAAAGATTACTGATGCTGATCTTTGCATTATTTTGGGGGGGGTGATATGTTACCAAAAGCATGTGCAGCAATAGCAAAAGAGACAAATAAAGCTACATCAAATTAAAAAGCTTTTGCATTACAAATGAAACACGCAACAAATTGAAATACAAACACTAGCATGAGAGAAAACATTTGCAAAAAAAATCTGATAAAGGATATAAATAAAATCAGGTAAATAAAAAATATTAAAAGTTTATTATCATCTAATATGAGAAATCTCCATCAAGGTGACCTCAAAACAAGTGATACAAATCTTTCTTATAGCAGTTATAGTACAATTTAAGAAACATAAATGAGAAAATGTTTTGACATTTTTTATGATTGGCTATTATACATAAACATCCTCAAAAACAGAGTCTTTCTTAAAAAATATAGTCTATAACTAATTGGTTTAATGTAATTGAATCATGCTGACAAGGGCATAATTCTTACTTTTAGAGTTAATGACTAGAGATAGTGTTTGAGAAAAATTAGGATAACAAGGCTTGTTTACATGTTACAAGCAGCTGGCCTTGGAGTTCAAATTATGCTTTCAATTTTATTTTTCTTTAACAGGGTTTAATATAAATATATATAAAATGTATACAACTTGATAGCAAAATGGCAAGTAACTTGAATAAAAAATAGACAAAGCATCTGAGCTATTTTATGAAATAAGATGTAAAAATGACTAACAGCTGTATGAAAAAAAGTGCTCCGTATAACTCATCATCTGGTAAACGAAAATAAACCACAATGAAATATCACCTCACACCTGTTAGGATAGTTATTATTAAAAAGTGTAAACGCAAGAAGTGTTGGTGAAGATGTAGACAAAAGCGAGACTAATACATCTAAACTGGTACAACCATTATAGAAAACAAATGATTCTTCAAGAAATTAAAAATAGAACAACCCTGGGATCCAGTAATCTCATTTCTGAGTATATATTCAAAGGAAATGAAATTAATATGTCAAAGAAATATCTGCATTCGTGTATATATTGCAGCATTAGTCACAATAGCTATGATATGATATATCAATAGATGAATGGATAAAGAAAATGTGATTGTATATACAATGGAATACTATTCAGTCAGGAAAAAAAAGAGGAAATCCTACCACTGTCAACAAGGATAAAACTGGACGATGTTAAACTAAGTGAAGTGAAGCAGACAGAAAAATACAACTCCTGCATGATCTCATTTACATGTAGACTCAAAAAAAATTGAACTTAAGGAAACATGGAGTAGAAGTGTAGTTATCAGGGATTGGGTTGTGGGATAAATAGAGAGATGCAAAAGTTGTAAGATGAATAAGTTCTAAAGACCTAATGTACAGCGTAGTGACTACAGCTATTAATAATTCATTATATACCTTTTACGAAGACTGTAGATCTTACACATTCTGACAGCCTTCATACACACAAAAGGTAACTATGTAGGTAATGAATATGCTGATTAGTTTCATTGTCATCATCATTTAAAAATGTACATATATATGTGTTTAGCTGTACATGAATTACACAATTTCAGTTTTCCAATTATATTTCAATAATGCTGAAAATGAAATGATTACTAGTAAAAAAAGTGCCAAGAATATTAATTCTGGGTGTTGAGAATAGAAATATATTATTTATAGAAATGAATAAATCATCATTATACTTGAAAAAAGATAAGATTAATTTCATTTTTTATTCTTGTGTGTATCAGTTTAAATTCACATTTAAATTTTTTTTTTTTGCTCAGCTTATTACAAGCATGTGGTTCTTATTTTACTTGAAGCACAAATTGCCCCTAATTAGGCTAATGGGTGTCCCTGGAACATGGTTTTTGATTGCCTTGACATATTCTCATTAGTCTTTGAGCATTTATCTATTTTTGTTTTCAGCACAACATGGTGATGTAATATCACTGTATTTTTTCTCTCCTCAACATTCAAAATCATGCATCTTTCCAGGGAGGTCTGATTCTTTTTATTGGCAAATAGTATTAAGAGCTCAAAAACTGTGAATTATTAGTATTGGATAAGAGTTTTCAATACTATTGAAATGTCCTTATTCTTAGGGTCATTGGTGGTCAGATCTTTGAAAAATACATAATATTAAAAAGTTACTATTTTCTATTGACTGTTACATTCAACTTTAATAATACAGATGCTCAAATAACATTTAAGTAGATTTTGTATCTGTTGATTATGATTTTAATATTCATGAAAATATTATAAAATGTGCAATGAAAATATTACTATTTGCAATTTAAATACTAAATCAGGATTAAAATGTCTTTGAGTTAATTTTGCACAAGGTATTTGAAGCTGAGTGTGAATACAACCTTCAAAAATACCTGCCATAATTTTTATCTTGATTTCACTCTACTGCCAAATTTATAGTTTTCTTTAACATTTATTCTTCACTAAGCTTTTCTTTCATTTATCTTTACTGTTTTTACTTCATTTTTAGATTTTTTTCTTTTATTTTTATGCATTAACAATGAACTGCCTAAAAAAATCTGTTTATATTAACATAAAAATGTAATATTTAAGAGTAAATCAACCCAGATATCAAATATATATATTACAAAAACAATAAAAATGGATAAAAGAAGTTGAGGAAAACACAAATGAATAGAAAAGTAACCTATGCTCATGCATAAAAAGATTTAGCATTATTGTATTTTTTTTTTTTTGAGTTGGAGTCTCACTCTGTCATCCAGACTGGAGTGCAGTGGCTACTCCCGGCCACCGCAGCCTCGACCTGCTGGGCTCCGGTGATCCTTCCACCTCAGCCTTCCAAGTAGCTGAAACTACAGGAGTGTGCTACCACACCCAGCTAATTTTTGATTTATTGTAGAGATGAGATCTCACCAAGTTGCCCAGGCGGGTCTTGAACCCACAGGCTCAGGCAATCCACTCACCTCAGTCTCCCAAGGCACGGGATTACAGGCTAAGCCACCGAGCCCGGCGGCATTATTGTATTATTAAAATTTTCATATTACCTATAGTGATGTATAGATTCAATGTAATCCCTTCTAATGTTATTTTTTACAGAAATAGAAAAAAACAATTTGAAAATTTGAATAAAGTTACAAAAGACCCAGAATAGTCAAAGGAATTTTGATCAAAAAGAACAAAGTTGCAGGCATCATACTCCTAGATTTCAAAATATTAAAAAGCCATTGTAGTCAACACAGCATTGCACTGGCATAAAACATGACAGGTGATACAGTTTGGGTTGCTGTTCCCTCTACACCTTATGTTGAAATGTGATCTTCAAGTTGGGGGTGGTGCCCACTGGAGGTGATTAGATCATGGTGAGGGATTCCTCATGAATGCTTTACTGTCATTCTCATTGTAATGAGTGAGTTCTCATTCTATTAGTTCATGCCAGAATTGATTTTTTGAAAGAATCTGATACCATACCCATCTCTTTTCTTGCTCCTGCTCTTGCCATGTGACGTGTTGACTTCCCTCACCTTCCTTAAGTGTAAAACTTTCTTGAGACCTCACCAGAAGTCAAGTAGATGTTAGATACCAGCACCATGCAGAACTATGAGCTAAATAATTTTTTTCTTTATAAATTACCCAGCTTCTGTTATTTATAGCAGTGCAAAATTAACAGGTAGAACACATCAGCCAATGAGATAAGATAGGATGCCTTGGAAATACACTAAATCTGTTTAAGAAAAAAAAGATGACAAGAGTACACAATTGGAACAGAATCGACTCTTCCATAAATTCTTCTAGGAAAATTGATTATCCACATGAAAAAGAAAGAAATAGAACCTTATCTCATACTACATACAAAAACAAACTTAGAATGGATTAAAACTTTGGCATGGCAAAGGAAACTAACAGAGTAAAGAGAAAACTGATGGTTTGGGATCAAATATTTGCGAACCATATATCTGATAATGAGTTAATAACCAAAATGTAAGAAACTCAACCTATTTTAGGAAAACAAACAATCAAACAAAGGGCAATGGACCTTAATAGACATTCTCAAAAGAAGAAATACAGGGAGTCGCGAAGATGGCAGTTGAGTCAGTCAGACTATGTGAGTCCTGGTGTGAGTGAGTGAGTATATGGGAAATTTTTTGTACATGCTGATGAGTGAGTGGACACGGTAGTGGCTCATTGAGTGAGGACTAGGGAGCTAGCAGTCAGGGCTCTCCTGGTGCTGCAGCTGGTGCCACAGTTGCTCAACTTGGACCCTAGAGCTTTCCAGATCACAGAAGCCTAGTGCCATTTTTTTAAATCAATAAAACCTTTCCTGGGAAGAAAATGATGGGGTACACTGACTAAGTGGTGGCTCGAGAGCAAGTGACGAGGGCCCTCCTGGTGCAACAGCTGATGCTGCAGCTTCTCTGCTTTGTCCCTGGCTCTTCCCAGGTTGCAGAAGCCAAGCGCCATTTTTTTTTAATGGACAAAAGTTTTCCTGTGAAG
Source organism: Tarsius wallacei (assembly GCA_963574415.1). Taxonomy (NCBI): domain Eukaryota; kingdom Metazoa; phylum Chordata; class Mammalia; order Primates; family Tarsiidae; genus Tarsius; species Tarsius wallacei. Next base: position 14,639 of record CAUYQG010087893.1, on the reverse strand, counting down.
AAGCAGTGGGGAGAGACTACCACCCCAGGCTCTGCCTCACAGCTTCAGTGCCTTCCTGGGCACTGGTGTCAGGGGCTGCAGAGGAAGTCCAGAGGCAGAGTCCCACTGGAGTGTAGAAGAGAGGCACACCACCGCCATCTTGAAGGCAGGGCAGGAAAGTGCCCCAACTTGCTCACCACAGAGCAACAGACTCGATCTCTGCGACTGGCAGATCAACTACTCAGGGGTTGATCATGATCCATATATTTCCTGAAAGCACAAACTTTGGAGGGACCTGGAGAATGCTGAATCCCAGGGTCCCTACCCACTACACTGATCCAGCCACGGGACAAATGGTGTGGCCAGAAGGGGACAAGAAAGATCGGTGGTGAATCTGGGATTGACTCAAAGGGTGTGACCAGACAGGGACAAAAAGATCAGTGGTGAGTCCAGGGCTGACCCAAACCCCCTCATCCCCAGCAATCCTCTGAACATCAGACCCACGACTGAGAGGGAAAAATCCAGGTGTTGCCTTAACAGCAGTTGCAATAGGAAAACTCCATTCCAGGATAGACCTGACTGTGGCACCCCTGTGAGTACATACCTGGGGAAACAACAATCCTGCACTTCCCCACTGGAGGAGATCTCCCTGACCATACAGAGTGGGAAGGAAGGACTGCAACCCCACCCACCTTCACTGCCTCTCCTCCTTCCATATACTGGAGAGAGAGTGAAAGAGGAGCACAGGAAAGAGCAGATTAGAGGAACAATTACATAGCCTGCCACAAGGGGGCAGGGTTGTTTTTTTTTAAAATTTTTTTAGCTTTTAAAATTTTTTGCTTGTTTGTTTGTTAGTTCATCTATTTTTAAAATATTTTTCCTTTGTGCATGAATGTGTATGTGAGGGTTTGATCTGCATCCCCTCCCCATTTTTTTCTTTCCTTTTTCTGTTTCTTTATCCTTTTGTTTGTTGTTTTCTGTTTATGTGTGTATGTGAATAGTTGAGTGCTTATCTTTCAATTTTTCTGTTTTAGGTTTGTTTTTGCTCTTTTGTTCTTCTGTTTATTTTAATTTAATTTAATTACAGTTTAGTTTAAGGTGTGTGTCAATATATGTGTGAGGGTTCAATCTGAATTCCTTTTTTATTTATTTATTTTTCTGGTCTTTCTGTTTTCATCTCCATTCACATTGTGCTAAGGGTGTGGGGTGTGTGTGTGTGTGAGTGTATTAAGTTTTCTTGTTTTTTTTTTGTTACTGTTGTTTTGTTTCACTTTGTTGTTCCACTTTGTTTTGAGGTATGTGTGTATGTCTGTGTGTGCATTCAATTGTTTTTTGCTTTGGTTTCTGCTTTCATTGCTCTGTGATTTTTTTCTTTTTCTTTCTTTTCTTTTTTTTTAATTCTTGGCCATCATATTTCACTACATTTTTCTCTGTGCTCCTCATTGCTATCACTGTATATCAGACCCGGGGGTACACACACATACCCATTGCATTGTCATATAGAGTGGTAGTGGGGAGTGAGTCTCAGGGAACATATACCACAATCAGTGAACACTGTAAGTTGCAAGTAGTTTCTGAATCTTAGCTCCCAATCCCCTACTTTATTTGACTTTCAAAACTACAAGAGAGCAAATCTTTCCAACCACAGTCTATTTCAAAATAGAACAAATCCAGAGTCTGGGCCAGGGAAGAATAGATGTCTGAGCCAACACCAGAAGGGAAAGCCTCTTCCACTGACACTGAATGTCAGAACTAAAGAGAAAAACAAAATATCTGTCACAAATGAGGAAAAACCAAAGACAGACCACAGGTAATTTCAAGTGTAACAAAGAGAAATCTCCTGACAAATCTCTCCTTGGACCTGAAACAATGGAAGTCACCTACTACTTGCCCCAGAAATAAGACAGGGATTAAGGAATGAACGGAAAGAGTGAATAATAAGAAAGACAAGATACAACACGGAAAGAACTTATAACAGAGATTTTGGCAATAAAAATTTCATCCAGGAAATAAATAACAAGATGACAAGCATGGAAAGCAGACTTAATCTAGCTGAAGAAAGACTCTCAGAACGTGAAGACCAGAACATGGAATTAACCTGATCTGTAGAAAACATAGAAAGAAGACTCAGAAAAACGAACAAAGCCTACAAAAGAGATGCAATTATATCAACAGGCTGAAGTTATGCCTGATTGGGATTCCAGAAGAAGAAGGGAAAATGGAGAACAACTTGGAGCAAGTATTACAGGAGGTAATCCAAGAACACTTTTCCCATCTCACCAGAGAAGTGACCAGCCAAACATAAGAGATACAGAGAACATCAAATGAGAAGACCAAAACATAGACACACAGTAATTAGCCTACACACAGTAGGCACAAAAGAAAAGTTTCTAAAGACAGCAAGAGGGAAAAGTCAGACTACCTACTGGGGAAAGCCAATCAGAATAGCAGCAAACTTATCAGGAGAAACACTGCAAGCAAGATGAGAACAGAGTCAAATATTCAAAGTCCTCAAAGATAAACAATTTCAACCAAGAATTTCCTACCTGCCAAGCTCAGGTTCTTCAGCAATGGAGAATTAAAACCCTTACCAGACATCCAATCCCTAAGAGATTATGCAGCTTCCAGACCAGCTCAACAGGAGACACTTAAAAAGGTATTAAAAAGAAAGAAAGAAAGAAAGAAAGAAAGAAAGAAAGAAAGAAAGAAAAAGAAAGAATGACCACACACTTCCCAAGAGAATAGAGGGGAAAGAATCAACAGTGAATATATCACAACAAGAAGCTTGAAAACACACACATACATCAACCACAAAGCCAAAAGAAAACAAGCAAAGAAAAAACTTTATAAGAACCTCATGACAGGAATAAACAATAACATTTCAATAATTGACCTAAATGTGAATGGACTAAATGCATCACTGAAAAGACACAGAATGGCAAACTGGATAAGAAACAATGACCCAATTATTTGCTGTATCCAGGAAACTCATCTCACCAAAGAGATGTACACAGAATCAAAGTTAGAGGATGGAAAATGAGTTTCCAGGTGTATGGATCACAAAAGAAGACAGGAGTCATGATTTTTATCAGACAAAACAACTTTTTAAGCTATCAAAATTTATAAAGATACAAAAGAATACTGTATAATGATTAAAGGTTCAATCCATCAACAAGAAATATCCATCCTAAACATGTATGCACCTAACACAGGAGCATTTATAAAGCAACTACTAAGCTAACTTTAAAAAGATATTGACTCTAACACTATTATAGCAGGGGACTGAATACCCCACTAACAGCTCTAGATAGATCATTTAGGAAAAAATTCAACAAAGAGATACAGAACCTAAACGTAACACTAAACCAAATGGACTTAATAGATACTTACAGATTATTCTTCCCACCAACCACAGAATATACATTCTACTCATCACCACATGAAACATACTCCAAGACTAATCACTTCCTTGGCCATGAATCAAGCATAAACAAATTCCATAAGGTTGAAATCTAGTCATGCACATTCTCAGACCACAGTGGAATAAAAATAAATATCAACACCAACAAAATTTCTCCAAAGTCCACAAAGACATGGACACTAAAATTCATGATGCTGAACAACTACTGACATCAAAACAAATATTAAAAGATTCCTGGAAACAAATGAAAATGATGAAGCAACATAGCAAATCCTTTGGGATGCCATGAAAGCAATTCTAAGAGGGGAATTCATAACTCTATGAGTTTACATCAAGAAAATGAAAAAATCACAAGTGGAGAGTAAAAAAAGTCACCTAAGGGAGGTGGAAAGAGAAGACCACCAAAACACTAACTTTAGTAGAAGAATCCATATTACCAAAATACAAGCCCAAATATGGGACATAGAAGACAAAAATATCATAGAAAACATCAACAAAACAAAAAGCTGTTTCTTTGAAAGACTCAACAATACTGATGGATCCCTAGCCAGAATGCCCAAGAAAAAGAGAGAAAAAACTCAAGTAAACACAATCAGAAACACAAAAGATCAAATCACAACTGATCCCCAAAAAATACAAATGTATATCAGAGATTATTGTGCACACCTGTGTGGAAACAAACTTGATAACCTAAATGAAATGGAGGACTTTCTAACATCACACAACCTCCCCAGGTAGAAACAAGAAGACATTAAGACATTAAATAGACCACTAACAACCCAGGAAATTGACTCAGTCATAAGAAAGCTACCAACAAAAAAACCCCTGGACCGGATGACTTTCCAGCAGAAATCTGCAAAACGTACAAGGAGTAGCTGATACCAATACTACTGAAAGTATTCCAGGCAATTTGAGAAAGATGGAATTCTCCCCAAATCATTTCACGAAGCTAACATCGCACTGATACCCAAACTGGATAAAGATCCAACAAAGAAAGAGAACTACAGGCTAATATCACTTATGAACATAGATGCAAAAATCCTCAAAGATTCTAGCCAATCAGATCCAATAACACATCTCAAAACTCAACTACCATGACCAAGTAGACCCCATCCCCAAGATGCAGGACTGGTTCAACATCCACAAGACAAAAAATGTAATTAAATACATCAACAGAAGTAAAAACAAGAACCACATGGCTATATTATCAGATGCAGAAAAAGCTTTTGATAAAATCCAGCATCCCTTCTTAATAAAACCCTCTAACACCTAAATGTAGAAGGAACATACCTCAAAATAGTAAGTGTCAACTACAATAAATCCACAGCTCGCATATTGCTAAATGGACAGAAATTGGAAACATTTCCCCTGAAAACCAGGACAAGACAAGGCTGTCCACTCTCACCCCTCCTGTTCAACATTGTGTTGGAAGTCCTAGTTAGGGAAATTAGACAAGAGAAGGATATCAGGGGTATCCATATACGAAAAGAGGAAGTAAAGTTATCCCTCTTTGCTGATAACATGATCCTATACATTGAAAATTCAAGAGAATCTGTCAAAACCTGCTTGCACTGATAAAGGACTTTGGAAAATCTCAGGGTATAAAATAAATGTGCAAAAGATAGTTGCATTCCTATGCACCAACAACAAGCAGGCAGAGACCCACATTAAAAGCACAATCCCATTCACAATAGCCACAAAACAATGAAATCCCTTGGCAGCTTCCTAACCAGAGAAGTGACAGACCTTTACAATAAGAACTACAAAACACAACTCAAAGAAATCCAAGAAGACACAAACAAGTGGAAAAATGATCCATGCTCATGAATAGGAAGAATCAACATTGTTAATATGTCTATCCTACCAAGGCAATCTACATATTCAATGCAGTACCCATTAAATTGCCAACATCATTCTTCTCAGACCCAGAAATAACAATACAGAAATTCATATAGAAACATAAACAATCACAAATAGCCAAAACAATCCTTATCAAAAGAAACAAAGCAGGAGGTTATCATACTTCTAGACTTTAAACTTTACTATAAGACTACAGTAATTGAAACAGCCCTGTATTGGTATAAGACCACACATATAGACCAATGGAACAGGATTGAGATTCTGGAAGCAAAGCTTCAATTTCTCAACCAATTCATTTTTGACACAGCCTCCAACAACAACCAATGGGGAGAGGAGAACCTATTCAGTAAATGGTGCTAGGAAAACTGACTGATCACATGCTGAAGATTGAAACAGAACCCCTACCTATCACCATACACAAGAATTAACTCTAAATGTATCAAAGTCCTAAATGTAAAACCTCTAAGTATAAGAATCTTAGAAAACATAGGAGACATTCTTATGGAAATTGGAACTGGCAACCAATTCCTGATGAAACCTAAGTGCCCGTACCATAAGAAATAAGATAAACAAGTGGGATCTCATCAAACTGATGAGCTCCTGCAAAGCAAAACTAACCATCAAAAGAGCAGGAGGACAGCCCACAGAATGGGAGAAAATGCTTGTCAACTGTATATCTGACAGAGGCCTAACATCTAGTATCTACAAAGAACTCAAATGTGCTTAAAGGAAAAAAAACCAAACAGCCCCATTAAAAATTGGGCAAAAGACATGAACAGACACATCTCAAAAGAAGATATATGGGCATTTAGCAGACACATGAAAAAGTGCTCAGCCTCACTCATCATCAGAGAAATGCAAATCAAAACCACATTGAGATACCACCTAATCCCAGTAAGAATGGCCATCATTAATAAAACAAACAACAACAGATGCTGGCAAGGATGCGGAGAAAAAGGAATGCTGGTGGGATTGCAAGCTAGTGTAACCTCTCTGGAAGACAGTGTGACGATATCTGAAAGAACTAGAAATTGATGTCCCATATTACCCATCAATTCCCCTATTGGGAATATACCTGGAGGAACACAAATCATTCTACAAAGAAGATACCTGCACTCGAATGTTTATTGCAGCTCTATTCACAATAGCAAAAACATGGAACCAACCATGCTGCCCATCAAAGCTGGACTGGATAAAAAAATGTGGTACTTATACAAAATGGAATATTATGCAGCCATAAAGAAGAACAAACATATGGACTTCACAGTAACTTATGGATTTAGGCTCTATCATGCTCAGTGATCTATCACAGAAACAAATAACAGCATACCATTTTGTTCTCCCTCACAAGTGGACCCTGAACAGTTATTATAATTCTATCAAAACGGGATAGGCAGTAGTGAGAAACTTACAGGGGAGGAGGCGTGGGATTGGCTGTTAAAGGAAACTGCTAGTGGTGGGAAGGCCACACCTCATCAACAAGGGTAACTGCATAATGAACATTTGTATACTTAACCCTGAATTGTATCCCACATCTTTAAAATAAAAAAATATTAAAAAAAGACGACATACAAATAGCCAAGAATTTTATGAAAAAGTGCTCAACATCCATTATGATCAGGAAAATGCAAATTAAAACCACAAACATATCACTACACGTCTGTTAGAATTGCTATTATCAAAAAAAGGAAAGATAGAAAGTGTTGTCCAAGATATGGAGAAAAGGGAACACTTGCATACAGTTGGTGGGAATGCAAATTAGTTGCAGCCATTATGAAAATTAGTATGTAGGCTTATTTTAAAAAATTAAAATAGAACTAATATATGATCTAGTAATCCCACTACTGAACACATATGCAAAAGAAATGGAATCAATATTTCAAAGAGTTATCTGCATTCCCATGTCCATTGCAGCATTATTCACAACAGCCAAGATAATGCAGGCAACTTAAGTCTGCAGTAGATGGTTGGATAAAGAAAATGTGGTCTATGTACACTATGGAATATTATTCAGTCTTATAAAAGAAGAAACGCTTGTCATTTTTGACAACATGAGTGAAAATGGAGGGAATTATTTGAGTGAAATACTCTAGGCACAGAAAGACAAATATTGACTGGTCTTACTCATACATGGAACCAAAAATTTGAACTCATGGAAGAGAGTTGAATGATGGTTACCAGGATTAGAGTAGGTGTTGAAATGGCAGATGTTGGTCAAAGAACACAAAATTTCAGTTATATAGAAGGTTTAAGATATCTATTGTACAACATTGTGATTATAGTTAGTAACGATATACTGTATTCTTGAAAATTACTGACTGTAAATTGTCCTCACCAAAAAAGAGAAAAGTTGTGAAGTAATGCATATAGTTATTAGACTGATTTAACCACTTTACATGTATACATATTTCAAAACATATACACAATAAATCTATCCAATATTTATTTTTCAATTTAAAAATAAGTAAAAATGATTTTAAAATGTGATATGAATGCATAAAGGAATACAACACAAATAAAAAGAGATAATTCTATCAGCAACACCATAGATTGATTTGGAGGACATTATACTAATGGATTCATTTGGAAGGTACTTTGAAAAGTCAGGCACAGAAAAACTAGTACTATACAATTTTACTTATATGTGAAATCCAAAAAGTCAAACTTACATTATGGGAGAGTAGAATGGTGATTCCCAGAGACTAGAGGGAATGGTTGGGGGAAAATGGGGTTGATTAAAAGGAAAAAGTTTTAGTTAGACTGGAAAAAAAATTTTAGTGATCCATTGCATAGTATGATGACATAGCTGTGAGTAATGCATTGCATATTTCAAAATTGCTGAAGAAATAATTTATAACTGTTTTCACTACAAAAAGATGATAAGCACATGAAGTGATGAATATATTCATTAGCTTAATTAATGTCTACATTACATATATATGAAAGCATTTCTTTATAAAATAGATGTACTTTTTATTTTTCAGTTAAGAATTTATAAATAGCTTGAAATACTACTTATCTTTGATTGGTTCTGTTACAACTTCAGAGTTTTACATTTCTTTAATAGCTTTGCAAAGTATTTTAGATACTGTTACTTCCTTCATCATATTACATTTCTAAATATAAAAAAAAAACACCTGCATGTTGCAGAATCAAAGTGATATCATGATATAAGCATAGTATTATTTCCATCATATCTCTTCCACTTGTTTTATTGGTTAGGAAAGTTATCACTTGATTTGTTTCTGACAAAACTCTCCAGCATTTATTAATGTCATTTTATACAGAAGGATTTTTATTTTAAGAGTATGACTCTACTTTGTTGCTTTCATTTCAGAATGTATGTCAGACATACCTCATAATCTCACTCTTCTATAAAATCTAACAAAACTGATATCATGGAAGTGGAGGGCAAAATGGTGGTTACCAGGAAATGGTTGGTTTGGTGAGAGAGGCTGTAGACACTTTAGCCAATGGATATAAAGCTTTAATTAGACAGAAAGAATAAGTTCAAGAGATCCATTATATAACATGGTGAATATTTAAAATATATTGTGTTATTAAAAAATGCTAAGATAGTAGATGTAAACTGTTTCCACCACAAAAATGATAACTATGTGAGGCAATACATACCTAATTTGACAGTTTTATTTATTCTACAATGTGTATATGCTTCAAGAATGTTGTACATAGTAAATGTAAATAATTTTATCTATAAATTGTGTTTTTAAAAGTATATAAGATATTTCAACATTTTACTAAGCAGATAATAAATCATCACACATTTTATATATTATTTTGTATTTGTGTGAAAATATCGTCAAAATGTATTGCCAGAACTTTAATTAATGGATTATCAGAAAAATTTATTCATAAATTTTTTATATGCTTCAAATTGTTCCCCATATGAGGGTGATATGTTAGTTTTCCATTTGTAATGTTCTGAAGAACTTACTGTTTCTTGGTCTGGCCAACTGAAGATGTTGTCAACCTTTTTGAAATTTTTCTTGTTTGGTAGATGATAAATGACATCTCTGTGCAATTTTAATTTTAATATTAATATTATGAATGCATTTGAACTGCATTTAAGATAGTTTAGAACCATTTGTTTTTCTTTCTAATTATTATACTAGCTCCTTTTTTGTTAATATTTGTTTTATTCTTTATACATAATAATATTATCATTTTTATTTTTATTTCATTTTTCTGTGAAGCAAGTTAGAAACATTTTCCAAGTTGTCATTTGAGTTTTGAGCTGTGCCAATCTTTCTAAACAAATTTTTTTTTTTTTTGAGTTGGAGTCTTACTCTGTCGCCCAGACTGGAGTGCAGTGGCCGCTCCCAGCCACCGCAGCCTCGACCTGCTGGGCTCCGGCGATCCTTCCGCCTCAGCCTTCTAAGTAGCTGGAATTACAGGCGCGCACTACCACGCCCAGCTAATTTTTTGATTTATTGTAGAGATGAGGTCTCGCTTTCCCAGGTGGGTCTCAAACCCGTGGGCTCAGGCAATCCACTCACCTCATCCTCCCAAAGGCGCGGGATTACAGGCTGAGCCACCGAGCCCGGCTAACAAAATTTTTAAAATTTTGTAAACTTTTTTAAAGTGTACTATTAAATTTCCTCAAAATATGAATCATACTTTTTGGGGGGGGTATTCAGACCTTTAATTTCTATAAAATAAGTCATAGCAACTGAAAAGGTATTTTTTTTTTTAGTTTATTTACTTCTACTAACTTTTAAAGTACAATTTACAAAGAAGACTTTTTTAAAAAGTTGTCCATAATCATATCTGCTCCCTCTTAGTAATGCTCCTATTGAGTCTTAGGAAAAATATTTTTCTAATTAATGTCTTATTTTTAAGAAATGCCTCTATAGTTTTTGCACTGAATGTATATGAGTTTTCTGTTTGTTTTTTATTTAAGATTTCCAAATAAAGATGGCATAGAAATATGCATTTCTCTTGTTTTTTAAATTTGTCTTCTGTTGTCTCAAAACTTTATTGAAAACATTCTTGGGAAGGGAGGTGGGATTGGCAGTTGAGGGAAACTGCTAGGGGAGGGAGGGGCATACCTCATCAACAAGGGTACTTGCAAAATCAACGTTTGTATACCTAACCCTGAATTGTACCCCACATCTTTATAACAAAAAAAGAATCAAAATGTTGCCTTCTAAAAAAAAAAAAGAAAGAAAACATTCTTACCCTCAAGAATTTGAAGTGTGATCTTTAGCATATAACAATTTATGTACATATGTCTCTTTCTATAATTTCTATTCTAATCCATATTCTACAGTCCATTTTTAAGCCAGCACAATTGTCAAGTCTCCTTAGATAGAGTATTCAACAGCACCATATGTCCTCTATTTTTTCTTTGCCTTAGAGATTTGTGGTTATTATTATCTAGCCCTAGGAACTTTAGAATAACTTTCTTATTCCAACATAGAAAATGTAGGCATTTGCATTGCCCCCTTTACTTAAAGATCCATAGTTGTTTTTCAATGCAGGCAGTCACATTAACAGAAAAAAAGTAGGCCATTTTGGAAAAATACAAATAAAAACAACTTCTCAGATTATCTGAAATATTAAAGGTAAAAAATACAGTGTGTCATGAGGAAAACAACAGGAGTCTTTGCAGCCATCCGTGCTTATACTGACTATCTCCCCTGAGCTTTAACTAGGAACAAGGAAATAATACCTGTGGGTCAGTGTGAGAGCTATCTAGACTTGGATTTTTTGATGCTACAAAGTGGCTAATATTTCTCAAAAGAAAACCAGAGCAGTGCTTCCAGAATCTAGCAATAGGGACATTGGTATATAAAACACAATATTCTCACAAAGCCCAAAGCTAGCTATGGCTTTTCCCCAACTATGATCAATCTGAGACTGTGTTTCACAATAACACAAATGCCATTTTTAAATTTACCTGGTTTGCAAGAAAACAATGTGCTTTGAGGAAAATAAATCAGATTTTTCAAGGATTACTGTATACTGATTTGAACTGACAATAATCTGGAGACCCAAAATTTAACTATGGTCCACCAGTTAGAGTAATGGCCTATGGAAGTTAGGTGAATAATGAAGTTTTAGCTCAAATTTGTCACACATGAGTCCAGTAGATTTACAAACACATTCTCTAGGTTATTTCCAGTTCTGGAAATCATAGGTGAAATAGACATCCTGAACAGTAGGCAAAATTGCCACATTGATTCCCTTATCATTGAAGTGAAGGTTATTATGCTGAGATAGGCCAAATGAAAGCCACTGGAAATCCTCCTTCCAGGAAAATGGTAAACAAAAAGCATATCTGGAGAAATTGTAGAAATTACTGCCACCATTAAAGACTTGAATGATGCAGCAATGATTCCCATTTAATGCCCATTAAACTCTCTTGTTTGTCTTTTGTAGAAGATACATTTTGGAGAATGACAGTGGACTATCATAAGATTAACCAGTTGCTGACTGCAATTACATCTGCTTAATCAGATTTGGTTTTACTGCTTGAGCAAATTAATATCTTCCCTGATAACTGTCATGAAGCTATTGACATGGCAAGTGCCTTTTCCTCTCACTTCTTTGTGAAAACCATTCAAAGCAGTTCATATTCATTTGCCAAAGTCAAAGTGCCATTTCACTGAATTATTTCAGCAGTATATCAACTCTCCAGCCCACAACATAATGTAGTATACAGTGATCTTGACTGCTTTTCTTTTCTATAAGGTATCATACTCAATCACTTCTCACTGACTGACCTAGTTAACAAGAAGTAGCAACTACTCTAGGCTTGCTAGTAAGACATTATATAAATAAAAGAAATATTCAGAAAACTACATCTAAAACTACAACTAGCTAAAATTCTAGAGATTCAGTAGTGTGAGATATGATAAGCTGTCTTTTGTAAAGTGAAGTTTTTATTACCACAACAAACTCCTCTTTCAATAGGAGAGACACACACAAACTCCTCTTTCAATGGGGCGAGAGAGAGAGAGAGAGAGACAGGGAGGGAGGGAGGGAGAGAGAGAGAGAGACTCCTAGTGGGTAGGCGGGTGTCTTTACATTTAGGAAGCAACATATTACTCATTTGGGGTGCTCCTCTGGCCCATTTACTGAGTCACCCAAATAGCTGCTTCTTTTGAGTGGAGCCCTAAATGTGAATGTTCTACTACAGACCGGGATGCCATGCAAAGTGTTTTTGCTCCTTTTGCCACATGATTCCACAGAGCTGGTAGTGCTTGTGATGTCAGTGGCAGACAGGGAATGCTGTTTGGAGATTTGGCAAGTGCCTATAGTTTTCAATTGTTCAGACCATTAGATTTTGAATCAAGTTCCTGCCATCTTCTGGGAATAGCTAACGTCTTTTTGAGAAACATTTTGGTTTGCTACTGGGATTTAGTAGATAGAGGTTGAACACTTGACCTTGGCCAACCAAGTTATTATGCAATCTGATCTGCCTATGATAAACTGAGTGCTTTGGCCCACAGGGTCTTACAGTTGGGTATGCATAGCAGCACAAAATCATCAAATGGAAGTGATATATATGTGATAAAGCCCAAACAGGATCTAAAGGCACAAGGAAGTTACATGAAGAAGTGACCTAAATGTCCACTGTCATATTACTGCTAGTCACCTTCTTTTACCCAGCCTCCATATATGACCTCATGAGGTATTCCCTGCTATCTGATGTCAAAGGAATAGCAAACTGTGGCCTAGTTTGCAGGTGGTTTTGCACAATGTATAGGCACAGCCTGACAGTGAACAGTGGCAGCAATGCAGCCTCTTTCTGAGACAATTCTGAATGACAATGGTGAAAATAAATTATTTCAGAGGGGAGTACTCTGAGCAGTGCACCTACCTATTTGGTCAGCCAAGCAATTGTGTACAAATTCAGGGGCTGTGGCTAATGGCTTGGATGAATGGTCAGGGACGTGAAAGGAAAATTGAAGAATTGTTAATATGGTAATTTGGAAAAGAGATATATGTATAGACACCTCTGAATGAGCAAAAAATATAAGAATATTTGTATTCCATGTGATCATTCATCAAAGGGTAACCTCAGCAATGGATAATTTTTATACTCAATTGGTTAGAACAATCCGTTCTGTCTGTGACAGTCAGTTGCTTCTCCCAGTAAGCTTTCATCATCAAATGGGCTCATGAACAAAGTGCCTGTGGGGCAAGGATGGAGCTTATGCATGGGCTCAGAAATAGGGACTTCAACTCACCAAGGCAGATCTGGCAACTGCCATCACTGAGTGCCTAATTTGCCAGCAGCAAAAACAACCATGAATGTTTACTATGATAAGTTCCTTGGGTGACCAGCCAGCTCGCTAGTGGCAGGCAGTTCACCTTGAACCACATCTATCTTGGAAGGGATTGGATATTTCTTAATATATACCAGATAGCCATATGGATTCTGACCCCATTAGTATTTGTTGATATAATTTGTTTGCCGGAAGCCGCAATACCTAAGAAAAGTAAGGTAAAAGGGACTTGAGGACAGGAAAAACGCCGGCTGTGAGAAAGGCTCCAGCCAAATGCGGTCATGCCAGAGGCGAAAGCCTCATGGATCCTGTTTGACGGACATTCCTTAACTTTGAAGGATTGCGTGCATAAGCTGGAAAATGTTCCCACTTTAATTGAGATAATAGATGCACAACTAAACGATGGCATTTGACAGGAGGTGAGATGGTAGCAAAAAGGGTGCCCTTTAAGGTTTGTAAAGAGATTTTTCAGTAACAACAGGAGGCCGAGGAAGGTGAGTCGACCTCTAGTTGACCTCTTGTCGACCTCTCGTAAACAACAGGCTACCTGCTGAGTCGACCTCTCGTAAACAACAGGCCTCCTGCTGAGTCGACCCCTCATTGACCTTTCATGAATAACAGGTCTCCTGCTGGGTCGACCTTTCGTTGACCTTTTCTGAACAACAGGCCCCCAGCTGAGAGCTGGGGAAAAAACAACGATTGAGACAGCAAATAGGTTAAGATATTTTGGGGTTAGATAAGTAGTTTGATGAAGATAGAAGTTAGAATATTATTAGTAAGATAGCAAGATAAGATAATATAGCAAGATAAGAGATATAGGAACATAAGGATAGAAATAAGGTTAGTATAAGTACATAGTAGTAAGTTAAATAAGGCATAGAGATAAGGTTTAGCTTTATAAGATAAGGATATTATGGGCCCGTAATAGTAATAATAGTAATAATAATAATAATAATAACAATAATGATAGTAAATAGCTATAATAGTAAATAGATATAAGAAAGTTAAGGAGGAAAACAGGATGTTCACAAATGCTTAAGAAAACTCCATCTATGGTTGAGGTAGTGATTGCTGTTTAGAATGGCTTGGAGTCAGCAGGGGGAACCAAAGGGCAAAAGGTCAAC
>CAUYQG010087889.1:0-13171 GCA_963574415.1 Tarsius wallacei | reverse complement strand
ACAGTGTAGAAGTGTTCCCTTTTCGCCACACCCTCTCCAGCAACTGTTATTTTTTGAGTTATTGATAATTGCCATTCTGACTGGAGTTAGGTGGTATCTCAGTGTGGTTTTGATTTGCATCTCCCTGATGATTAGTGAGGTGGAACACTTCTTCATGTGTCTGTTGGCTGCTCGGATGTCTTCCTTTGAGAAGTATCTGTTCATATCCTTTGCCCATTTTATAATGGGGTTGTTTGTTTTTTTCTTTTCTGCGCGTTTGAGTTCCCTGTAGATCTGGGATGTTAAGCCCTTGTCCGACCTGGAGTCGGCAAATACTTTTTCCCAGTCTGCAGGCTGTCTCCCTGCTCTCTTGATGGTTTCTTTGGCTTTGCAGAAGCTTGTTAGTTTAATGAGGTCCCACTTGTCTATCTTATCTCTTATGGCCTGTAGGTTTGGGGTTCTGTTTAGGAATTGGATGCCAGTTCCAGTTACCATGAGAGTATGAGGGTGCCTGAACGAAGCATTTTTGTATGCCTAACCCCTAACTGTACCCCATAATACCATAATAAAAAAAAAAAAAGAAAACAATGTAAAAAAAAATTTTTTTTTTCTATTTTAAAGATGTGGGGTACAATTCAGGGTTAAGTATACAAATGTTCATTATGCATGTACTCTTGTTGATGAGGTGTGCCGCCCCCTCCCCCGGCAGAATCCCACTACTGCCAATCCCACTCCCCATCCACCTCCCTCCCCGGCAATTTCCCACTACTGACAATCCTTTTCTTATAGTATTACAATAATTGTTCAACGTCCACCTATGAGTGAGAACATGTAATACTCCATTCTTTGTTTCTGTGATAGATCATTCAGTATTATAGACTCTAAGTCCATCCAAGTTGCTCCTAACCAGAAACGTGAAAGACCTTTACAACGAAAACTACAAAACACTGCTCGAAGAAATCAAAGAGGACACAAACAAATGGAAAAATATTCCATGTTCATGGATTGGGAGAATCAACACTGTTAAGATGTCCATCCTATCCAAGGCAATCTACAGATTTAATGCAATAACCATTAAATTACTAGCAGCTTTCTTCTCAGACCTGGAAATGACATTACAGGAAATCATATGGAAACATAAAAGACAGCAAATAGCCAAAACAATCCTCAGCAAAAACAAAACAAAAAACAAACAAAACAAAGTGGGAGGTATCACACTCCCAGACTTTATTTTTTATTTTTTTGAGTTGGAGTCTGGAGCGCAGTGGCCGCTCCAGCCACTGCAGCCTCGACTTGCTGGGCTCCGGCGATCCTTCCGCCTCAGCCTTCCAAGCAGCTGGAACTACAGGTGTGCGCTACCATCCCTGGCTAATTTTTGATTTATTGTAGAAATGAAGTCTCGCCAAATTGCCCAGGCTGGTCTAGAACCCGTGGGCTCAGGCAATCCACTCACCTCAGCCTCCCAAAGTGCTGGGATTACAGGCTGAGCCACCGAGCCCGACCTACACTCTCAGACTTTAAACTTTACTATAAAGGGTACAGTAATCAAAATAGCCTGATATTCTGGTATTGGTAAAAGAACAGGCATATAGACCAATGGAACAGGATAGAGATTCCAGAGGCAAAATCTCAATTTCTCAACCAACTTACCTTTAACAGAGTAAAGGTTATTTATAAAAAGCCCACAGCTATTAATAACATCATAATCAGTGGGGAAAAACAAAGCTTTTTTTTTTTTTTTTTTAAGATCTGGTACAAGGAAAGGTTGCCTACTCTCACCATTCTTATTCAACACAGTAATGGAAATACTACCAAGAGCAATAAGACAAGAAAAAAACCAGTAACATCCAGAAAGGAAGAAGTAAAATTATTTCTCTTTACAGATGACATGATCCTATATGTAGAAAGCTAGATTCTACGAAGAAAATCTCATAGAATAAGTGAATTCAGAAAATTTGCAGGATACAAAATCAACACACAAAAATCAGTTGCATTTCTGTACACTAATAATTATCTATCCAAAAAAGAAATCGAGAAACAATTTCATTTACAATAGCATCAAAAAGAATAGAATGCTGAGGAATAAGTTTAACTAAAGAAGTGGTATGATTTTTTAAAGAAATAGAAAGTAGGAAGTAACATTGCACTGTTTCTCTCTATTGTTCATTTTTAGATCTGTATAAATTTTTTGGTGAGTGGGCTGGTGGAAAGGGAGGTAACCGGGGGAAAAAAATATATGCAGCAACTTCTTTAAGCAAAAGTTATTTTCTGTAACAGAAAAAGAGAAAAGAGTTTCTTTGCCTTTCGATCTCCCAATTTGCCTTGTCACTCCACCTATTTCCATAACTCCAGTGTCCACCTACTGGTCTCCAAAAATCTCCCCATTCCTTGGTCTCCATTCCCCCTTCCTTTTAACTATTCACTATCAGGGAAGACTCTGGTTTTTATAGTAACCTAACTAAAAGACTATTTCAGATCATATTAGAATTAGATTAGATCAGATTATACTTGAGCTTTGCATGTTTGAATATTTTTGCTTCTAACCTCACTTTATGAAGCTGTGAAAAATTAAATCTATTTATTTAGTGTAAATTATATGTTAATTTCTCAGTTGCAAATGATGACACTAGAATCAAGTCATTTTGGTGTTGGATACCTCCACAGTTACTGAAGAATCTCTAATTCATTTTTGTCATTTGGAGTCGTTTAAAAATTAGCTTAGAGTACAAGACACAGGAGGCATTGCCAGCCTTATTACTGCCAATTACTAAGCATAAATGGAACCTGGTTCTATGAGAAGAGAAGAGGAAGGTTTCCCACACAGGCTGACTGGGTACTGGACTCATCAGAGGAATCTGGTAATGGTGCTTATTCGCCACTGATCACATACTAGAATCATTTCATAGCAAAAAGTAAGTTCTAGAAAATCAAAACCCCAGTGGGCATATTTCTGAAAAAAAAAAAACAAAAAAAAAAACACTTGGTTAAGAGGTTTTTTTTTCTAAACTTAGATATTTATTTTATTAGTTAGCCCTTTAAATACTTGACTATTTTAACATTGCTGTTTTTCTTATCAGAGTCGCTCTTAACAATCCTGAATATAAGACTTTACTTCATTGTGACATCAAAAAATTTCATTTCTGAATTTCTGGAAGCACTAAAATATGTTAATTAAGAAAAACACAATTAAAATGCCAATCATTATTACTACTGGCTAAGGTGTTTGATCTGTTCCTAGTCTACTTGTTATTAATTCAGTTAATATATTTGACACCACTGTGTTGGTGAGCACTGTGCAAAGAGATATTGGAAAGAAAAAAGGAAAAAGAGCATCAGCCTTATTCTTCACAGCCATGTGATAAAGAGAAGAAGGAAAATACTGTGAAAGCACCGAAGAGAAGCAACACTTTCTGCTTACAAGTTCTCGTGGAGAATATACTACTAACTCAGTCTAGTTTCATAAATCTTTATAGGTGCCAATTACATGCCAGTCTGTCCAAGTGCTGGGGCCATGGAAGTCAACAGAGCACCCCACAAGGCTCCCCTAGTCTAATGGGAAATGTACAGATAAACAAATCAACAGCCATGAATGGAAGCATGGGAGAGAATGACACATCTTTAAAAACTACATGTGGGTACACATTCTTGGATTGTAAATTGAAACAAGAGGAAGTGACTGGAAATGCGGACCAGATAAACGTGAACCTTGAATGTCATGTGAAGGATGTGGACGTTAACATTAAAGTATCCTGTTTTGTATTTGAGATAGGTCATTTGTAGCATTAGAGTGACTCTAAAATATTCATCCATATTCCAATCATAAGATGTATATTTCATAAGATGTGTGTTAATTCAGTTTCTTTTGCTATATTCTAAGTTCCTTAAGATAATAAATATATTTTGATTACTATACTTTGTCCATAGTAGGTGTTCAGTAAAGGCTATTTGAACTTAGTTGTTTATCAACACAAATTATTTTGGAGGTGAAATATATTTAATGTAGACTATTTCCTAAACAATTGCTTTAAAAATGAGTAGGTATTTGCCATAATCAAACATGCTTTTTTCTCTACACCAGTTCTTGCGGCAGATACAGCCTTAATTGCAAATACAAGCACTCCCCATAATCCTAGAACGAGTAGTGAATAACAATTAGAATAAGTAATAAGCACTGAATAGTTTGCTATTAATAAATAGTCTCCTGTTTATATGAAAGGCTTGGTAGCAGCATTCAGAAGTAAAAACATGCTAAATTCTTTTATCCACTGCAGTCTTTTTTTTTTTTTGACAAAGAATTCTAATACCTGAATATTATCAGGAAATTTAAATGATGCAGTTCCCTTTCTCATAAATCAAAAACTCTGACTTTGAACCTGTCACGATTCAGGCAGTTAAAAATCAGAACTGGCTAATATTCTATTTTTAAGTTGGATCCCTTCGGTTATCTGGGATGTTCAAATGTTGACCCAGACGCTTGTTTAACTGTTGGTGTGTTTCTTAGGTTTCCAGGGATTAGATGAAGAAGAAACACATGACACAGATGCACGATCTTTATATTCGTCTGAGTTTCAGCTCTGAATCCCTGACTGGCCCCTTACCCTTCTGAGCTGTGTTATTCCATGGCTGTGGTGGAAAGGTCCATTTTGTTAAGAGCAGAAATGAGTAGGCTAGAACATGCCCTCATTTTTTTCTGAACCCCTCCCTGGTCCTCTTGTTTCTAAAAGCAGAGAAGGTTCCTACTAGACTAGCTACACAGGAGAAATGAAAGAGAAGAGCAGAGTATCATACAAAAAGAACAATTTTTGCAAAGGCTATCCCAGTCTTATCTATAATTTATTTCTCCTCTAAAAGATATGGCGCCTAATTTTTCTTGACATATATACTTCTCTTGGAACGAGAAGAGTCCTTGAAATATCCTTAGAAATTGAAGAACATGAACAACTCAAACCTACTGAAAATCCATGCCAGAGCCATGAAAGAAATGTTTGAGATGGTCTAGACCATTGGTTCCCAACCTTGATTTTGCCCCAATTCCCCTGAAGAATGTAACATCCCACTCCATCAGTAAGATTAGTAAAGGGATTCTTCATAAGAGAGCACATATAGGATCATATAGAATCTTGGCATGGAAATAGGAAATGTGTAGTTTTAAAACACCACATATTACCAGCTCTAAGCAGGACATTCTGACATACTGATTGACACAGAACTGGCTGGGGTGAATTATTGTTTTAAACAATCCTCTCCATTTAGAGCTGAGAAAACAGAGACTCAGAAAATTTAAGAGATTTGTTCTCATCCCACAGATAGTGACTGACTCAGGCTTAGATGCTGTAAATCTTAACCTCTTTAAATGGTTTTATTACATTCTACTGCATCTTCATTCAATCCAGGTTTTGTATAGAATTTTTCTGTGCCTAGGTAAAATCAGAAAGACAAAAGAGGGAGAAAACAAGAAGGAAAGGAACAACAGAAGGAGGAAAGAAAGTAAGCAAAGAAAGAAGAAAGGAAGAAAAGGGAAGGAAGGGAAAGGGAAAAGCAGAAGGGAAGAAGGAAAGAAGGAAAGAGGGAAAGGAATGAAAGAAGGATGGAAAGGAAGGGGAAGGGAAGGGAAGAAGGAAGGAAGGAAGGGAAGGATGGAGAGAGGGAGGGAGGGAAGGAAACACCACCATCAAAATACAAGAGAACAGCCGGGCTCGGTGGCTCAGCCTGTAATCCCGCGCCTTGGGAGGCTGAGGTGAGTGGATTGCCTGAGCCTGCAGGTTCGAGACCCGCCTGGGCAACTTGGTGAGACCTTATCTCTACAATAAATAAAAAATTAGCCGGGCGTGGTAGCGCGCATCTGTAATTCTGGCTACTCGGAAGGCTGAGGCGGAAGGATTGCTGGAGCCCAGCAGGTCGAGGCTGCAGTGGCCGGGAGCGGCCACCGCACTCTTAGTCTGGGCAACAGAGTGAGACTCCAACTCAAAACAAACAAACAAACAAACAAACAAAAACCAAGAGAACAAACACAGAGGGCATGAGTAGCCTGATAGCAGAACTCAAATTGGATAACGTAATTGAGTGCTGTCATGAAGTGACTAGGGTCTGAAAATAAGGGTTGAAGGAGCTGGCAGATGAACTCAAAATATAATTACTTGAGAAAAATCTTAATTTCCCACTGATTTCACAGGTGAGAATGGCTTGCATTAGACCAGGCTCTTATTTGTGTCAATGAGTTTGTCTGCTAGAAATCCTTCACCCAAGTAGCAACAACCTAACAAAACACTAGCAAGACTCCTGCCTGTCAAATCCTGTCTCTTCAGAAGAAGCGTTGGAATTCCAAGGTCAGAGCTTTCTTTTTCCCCTTTAGATTCTTATTCCTGTTAAAATATAAACAGTCCAGGAAAGTACCCCGAAAAGTTTTTTTCTTTCTTTCTTTTTTTTTTTTTTTTAGAGACAGAGCCTTGCTCTAGCAGCCAGGCTGGAGTGAAATGACATGATTATAGCTCACTGCAGCCTTGAACTCAAGTGATCCATCCACCTCAGTCATTGGGATTACAGGAATGAACCATCTCACACAGCCCAAGAGAGGTTTTGATAGGGACTGAATGATGAAAGCAGTGGTTCTTGGCTGTGGGAATGGAATTATATAAGGAGAGTTCCCTCTGAAGGGGAAAAGATTCTAAGAGAATTTTGTGGAGCCTGTAAACTGAAGATGAAACATAATATCCAGGGCATTTCTGTTAACTTTGAACCTGCTCAGAAGGAAGCTCTTGACTCTCATTTCCAGTTAGGCAAGAAGAATATGATTATTTTTTCAAAAATTATACATGGAAAAATAATTTAGGTGGAAAGTACTTAAAATACTTAAAAGAAAGTACTTAAAATACTTTCTTTTAGGAAACACATAAGGCATGCATACTTTCTAGATTAAATGTGTTCTTGGGTTTCTTTATTTTATTCTAGACCTATCCAAATAAAACATAAGACTAACTATGTCCTTATCATCGTGCAAAGTAGTTTATTTGGAATTTTTTCCTTTTGGGATGTGTGTGTGTGGGGGTGGGGGGCGGTGGCAGGATTCATTTAGCATCTCCTTTCTCCCGCTAGTAAAAGTATTCTCCTGTCACTTGAAGACTGCCCTGACTCACCTAGGTGCTCTGGTAGGACTATCACTAGTATCCAGGACACAATGACTATTCCTGTCCCCATCCCTCACCCCCAACTTTCCAAGCTTACCACAGACAAATACTCATGTCCGAAGCTCATGCTTATGGATTCTCCCTCAATAACATAAATTTTGAGCAGGAGTCCACAAGGACATGAGAGACTGAAACTAACTATTCTTATGCTAGGAGTCTAAATGGTGTCTGCAGTTCCTGCTAGCTGAACTCTCCAGAGCTCCCCTGCACTTGGCTTTCTCAAGGCTTGAGTGTTCTCTTTTCCTTTAACCCTTTGAATTGCTGTAACTGGAGATACAATAAATCCTCCCTTCCTGGCTTAAATTAGTCAGATTTTATTCTTTAAAAGAGAAGGACAATTTTGCATATGTAATCTTGCAGGATTAAATAAAGGTTAAATAAAGTTATACAACCACTAAGATTTTTATTAAAAACTCTGCATTTAAAGAGAGGGTTCTATTGTTTGGAACGTCTCCGGTTATCTTTTTTAAAAAAAAAATGTGGTCACTCTATTCTTTCATTCCTTTAGCTAAACCAAATCTAGTGCCAGAAATGAAAGGATTGCCTTTGGCCACCTTGAGAAAACACTCTGATATTCATTTAAGTATATAAATGTATACGTGGTGTAAAATCCCGATTATCCTTTTGGGTGAAATCTAGGGTGGCAAATATATGCCTAAAAGGGGATTGTTTGCACTTGAAAGGGTTTTGCTTCTCTTCTTTGGTACCCTCAAAACAATGTTTCTTCTTTGCCACTCTGAAGATAAACTTCAAGGCTACTCTTCTCACTTCCCCCAATTTCTTCTGAATAATGTGCTTCGTTTAAAACAGGACCTTAGAGTAATGCAATGCTTGGGTATAGATCCTGAATAATGTAGTTGACTAATTCTTCCATTTCTGTTACTGTGAATTAGCAAATGTGTTTCTGATTGTGATTCTTAAATAAAAAGGGAATGTTGGAGAAATTAAATATCATTAATAATTCAGCAAGTGGAAAGTATAATTTTATCCTTTATAAAATGGCATGCTGACATTGCTGTATTCAGGAAGGCTCATTTAAATAGCTGCAATTACAGGGAGTCTGAATTTAAGGGACTGTTACGTCTTTTACCTTCAGAAAAGATGCACTAGATTCTTTTCTCCTAATAAATAATGATATTTCAAATAATGAAGATAGCAAAGATTCTGATAGAGATAAAAAAATTAAACACATAACTTTGGAGTCATTTTATTTATTTACATGCTCTTTACTCTGTTAAACCACTAAAGATGTGACACAAATCTTTACTTAATTCTAAGCATAGTTAAGAAGAAGTTCATAAAAAAATTGTTGGATAACCAACATAATTCCCCCTTTTTTCCTGGAGAATTTTTGTGAAGAGAATTGTGTATTTAACTGAATAAATAAAGCATAATTGTCCAATGCCTGCTACCCAATTTTTCTTTCATCAGGTATACAATTACTTTCATTCATTCTTCAAAATCTCTACTATTAAAAAGATGAGTAAACTGCAGATTGAAGCTTGTTAGAGGCATCTATAGTACAAAGAAAATAAATAATTTCACTTTTCTGAGAACTATTGTATTGCCTCTAGAGTGAGTTTTATTTCATCATAAATATCATTTCAATTCAATGAAAGGTAGAAGCAAATGACATTGTTGTGTTTAAAAATCTACAGGCAAATAAAACATCCAAAATATATACTTAGATGTTATGTATTCCATTTTGATACAAGATAATCTTAGTACTAGGTTTCTTTGTGGCAGTTTAGAAGTAAATTCTTCCTTTTGTCCTTTTATACTATAAAATAAATAAAAAATGATTCCAAAACATTTTTTTGGCAAACTTTATTTTTTAGAGTCACTTTGGTTTCACAGCAAAACTAAACAGAAGGTACAGAGTTATCCCATATCCCTCCTCCCCCCACATACCCACCATCAACATCTTGATATATCAAGTCGAATTTACCTTGCTCCATCATTATCACTCAGACTCTGCAGTCTGAGTTAAAGTGCACTTTTTACAGAATGCTTATACAATCATTCTTTTCTTTTCCTAATCCAAAATGATGTATTTATTTGGCTAATCATTTTTAATAAAAACAAAACAGTGTTTGGTTTCATAAATATTCATATTTGCTTATTTGAATGAAAACAACGCATGTGAGAGTTAAGTGAGAATACAATGAACACTTTCTTATTTCAAACAAGTATAATAGTGAGAATGCCTACTGGTTGTCCAGTATCACAGTGTGCTCAGTACCTCCATGGTGCCGGCCTTGCATTATTCCTTTTAATTCTTACAACAATCTTTCTTCTGGGAAGTATGGACTCATGAGGACTATAAAACTTAAAGCAGGTACTAGTTATATGGCTTGTAAGTGGTAGAGCTGTGTTTCAAGCTGACACTAGAACCTATTTCCATAGCTGTGCTACTACAGACTAGTCTTGTGTTTAGTAATCTTTGCTTTATTTTCTCCAGTTTATTCTTGATAATTATGTTATCCTCTAAACTTCACAGACTCATAGTATGACAGATGATCTATGATAGTATCAGCTAGTGCTTATTAAGTTTTTATTAGTAAAGGGAGCTAACGAAGAAGACAAATAAGGAAACTGTTGTGGACTAAAATGTGTTTGCCCCAAGTTTATATGGTGAGATCCTAACCCCCAGAACCTCAAAATGTGACTGTGTTTACATATATGGCCTTTAAAATAGTAGGTAAATTAAAATGAGGTCATTAAGGTGAGCCCTAATTCAATAGGACTAGTGTCCTTATAAGAAGAGGAAATTTGGATGCAGACATGTACAGAAGGAAGACTATATCAAAACACAGGGAGAAGGTGACTACCGGAAAGCCAAGGAGAGAGGCTCAGAAGAAACCAACCTTGCCAACAGCTTGATGTTCAACTTATAGCCTCCAGATTTGTGAGAAAATATACTTCTGTTGTTTAAGCAACCCAGTCTGTGGTATTTTGTTATGGTAATGCTAGCAAACAAGTACAGAAACTGATTTTAAAAAATTGCTACAATAGAGTTTAAGGTAACCAGTGGAACAAACTTTTCTCACAATCCCTATGACTAGTGTTGATTGAATCTTACATCTACTCTATACAGAATTGTTATTATGCAGATGTTAAGTCTTCTGTGTTCCAAGTTCTTATGATCCACAGTGGATGATGCTTTAAACTGTGAATAGTACCAAATCATATATATATAAAACTTTATCATTGGTACGTGGTTTTTTTCTATACATATATACTTATGATAAAGTTTTATAAATTAGACACAGTAAGAGATTAAACAACAATAATTAATAAACATATAATAATATAACAGCATGTTGTAATAAAAGTTATTACATATAAAAGTTATATGAATGTGGCCAGTCTCTCTCTCACTTTTACTCTCTCTCTCTCAAAATATTTTGTTGATGCAAGATGGCAAAATGCATACATGATGAGATGAAGTGAGGTGAATGACTTAGACAGTATGACATAGCATTAGGCTACTATTGATCTTCTGACTATGCTTCAGAAGGAGGACCATCTGCTTCAGGTAATCTTAAATCATCTATCCATTATGATGTCCACGGCTGGACGTCAGGAACAGACAATTTTGATGGTTGGAGTTATGTGAACACAAGCACTGCAATATCATGCCAGAGTGGCTACTAAGTGACTACAGAGTGGGTATCCAGCACGTAGACACTGGACAAAGGAATGAGTCATGTCCCAGGAAACATGGGTAAGATGACTTGGAATTCCACCATATTCCTCAGAATAGCATGCAATTTAAAGCTTATAAATTGCTTATTTCTGGAATTTTCCATTTAATATTTTTGGACTGTGGTTGACTGGGCAATTGAAGCTGAGAAATGAGAAATTATAGATAAAGGGAGGACTACTATAAACACCAAAATCTAGGACATTTCTTATTTCTGTTGACCAGTAAGGATTACCAAATGTTGTGTAGATCAAATTTGTAAAATGACTTTAAGATAATTAATGGATTTGTAACAATTGATTACCAAATTAAAAGGCAGAAAAAATAAACATGGAATAATCAATCAAATGCTAAAATGGAAGAATTTAATGATTGGGAAATGCTTAATGAGAGGACATGAGATGAAAACTGTTTTGTTATCATGTGTTTCAAGAAAGGCCAGTGGCTTTATAGACTAAACTGAACTCTGAGGAAGTACTGTTCATTTTATTCTCCCTGTGAAGATTCATTATTACAATGCATGGCCAATAGTATCCATCACAACTGGATTTTCAAAGGAACTTTCCAGAGTTACTTTAAAACTTTGTTTCATGGTTCTCGATTTCTTTAGTGTGAAGTAAGAAAATTAACTTTTATCAGCCTTTTACTTGTGCAGTCTTTAAAAGAGCAGAGAATATTTCACCTGTGACATTTTCCATTTAGCCATCATCACCTCAGAGTAGTGAATCCCAAAGAGTTTCACAAAACTCTAGTTTCATAGGTTATTAATAGAAATTGTATCTGCTTAGTTGCAACTTACTTTTGAGAAATTTGTGTTGTAAAACTACTAACTCGCATCATACCAATAAAGCTTTACTTGTTGCTTTAAATGTCCAAAATTATAAAATTAAATGGTTCTTTTAAAATTATTTTTTAGTCTATACTAAGAATTAAAGTCAACTGACTGGAAGAGTCTTAACTATACAATTTCAAGGTGAATTGGCAAAATTAATTTATAACCAGAAAATAATGATGATGATGATGATGATGAGTATTTGAACATTTGTTGAATATTTACTAGGTTTTAGGTCATGAACTAACAACCTCTTAAATGCTTTATGTGTTAATGTACACTGAGAAGCTCTAACAGCAGAATGAAGTATGCACTCTTTCTTAAAATTATTTTTACCATGGAGGCCCCTCTTTTCATCTAATAGGACATAGTGCTTGGTGGAAGATGATTTGGGAAATGATGTCTTATGACTTTTAATTAAAATCAACTTTAAATTGACTAGTATTGTATTTATTATTATTGAGTTAACTCTTTCTGGGGGCTGCTGAGGACGCTGTGTCAGCCTCTTCTATCCACTCACCAACATTTAGAAAGACTCATAACAAGTGTATGAGTTAGCTATGTTTACATAACAAGCCCATCAAACTTTAGTTGACTTAAAATAGCAACAATAGTTTATTTAGCTCATGAGGCTGCAGACTGATGATTTGGACTGGGCTCAAATGAATAGTTTTACCGGTCTTTGCTGGGTTGATTCACAAGGCTGCATCAAATGCGGCTGTGTAGAAGTTGGGTTCTCTCATATATCTGGACCCCCAGCTAGGGTGTTCATTTACTATAGTCTTGTGGCATGTAATAATGTTTCAATCAACAACAGACAGACAGCATATATGACAGTGGTCTCATAAGATTATAATACTATATTTTTACTTTACCTTTTCTTGTTTAGATATCTTTTTTTAAAAAGTTGTATTTTAAATATGTGGGGTATAATTCAGGGTTAGGTATACAAATGTTCATTATGCAGGTACCCTTACTGATTAGGTGTGTCCTCTTCCCATCCCCTGACAATTTCCTACTACTGCCAATCCAACCCCAACTCTTCTCTGGCAGTCTCCTACTACTGCTAATCCCTTTCTTGTAGCATTACAACAGATGTTCAAATTTCACTTATGAGTGAGAGCGTGTTATACTCAGTTCTTTGTTTCTGTGATAGATCACTCAGTATTATAGCCTCTAAGTCCATCCAAGTTGCTGTGAAGTTCATAATTTTATCCTGCTCTATGGTTGCATAATATTCTATCATGTATATGTACCACATTTTTTTATCCAGCCCTCTTTCAATGGGCAGCACGGTTGTTTCCATGTTTTTGTTATTGTGAATAATGCTGCAATAAACATGTGTGTGCAGGTATCTTTTTCATAGAGTGATTTGAGTTTCTCCGGGTATATACCCAGCTGGGGAATTGCAGGGTCGTATGGAAGGTCGATTGACACTCATACATTTTGAAAACCTTGTTCTGTACAAAG
>CAUYQG010087884.1:0-24401 GCA_963574415.1 Tarsius wallacei | reverse complement strand
GGAAGGAAGGAGGAAGTTGTGAATAAGGAGGATTTGAAAAGGCTTAACAGAGGAAGGGCTTGGATTGGAGATAAGGGAAAGCTTGAGCATAAGGGACCTTGGACCTTGGACCATTTTCCATTGCATTAGAGGTTACAGAAAATTTGGAAGTCAGCTGTGCATGATGGATCAAGCCTGTAATTCCAGCTTTTTGGGAGACCAAGGTGAGAGGACTGCCTGAACCCACAGGTTGCAGACCAGCCTGGGCAGCTTGGTGAGACCTTGCCTCTACAGTATATCAAAATATTAGCCAGGCATGGTAGCACGTACCTGAAGTCCTAGCTGCTTAGAAGGCTGAGGCATAAAGATCACCTAAGCCCAGCAGGTTGACGCTGGGGTGGCCATGAGCATGCCACTACACTCTAGCCTGAGTGACAAAGTAAGACTCTGACTCAAAAAAAAAAAAAAAAAAAAGAAAGAAAGAGAATTTGGAAGTCAGTTTTTAAGGATACAGAGCATTTGGAAGTTAAAGGTCCCATTTGCAGGTTATCAGTTATTATTGTTTACTTGATATCAGGAAAAGTGTATTTACAGAGGGAAATGAGACACTAAGACACTACGGTCTTAGAGTAAGACCTATATTTTTGAGGTTGTGAAGAAGACGTCCAAGAGAACTGTCTTGGGGAGATTTAGAGGAGCCTTGACCTATGTTTAAAGAATTTTGGAGGGGTGAGTAACTTTGTCCCCAAGAGATAGGGAAAAATTGGAAGAACAAGGTATTCCCACAGACTTTAACTGTTTCCAAGAGTCAGGTAGTGGCTGCTTTAATGGTGACCCCCAAAGCAATGACTACAATTACTGAAAAGTGGTTGCTGCTTTAAGAGTCTCCTCCAAAGTGATGACCACAATTGGGGCAACACCTGGTGGTGACCAAGGAGACCTCTCACTCAGTGCCAGGGTTTTTGACAGGTTCTCTGTCCCGGATAGAAATGAGCAAAAGAGAGGAATCTGAGATGCAGGAAGAAAAAAAAAATCACCTACTGATTAGTGGCCAGTGTTAGATGAAGTGTCCAGCAATGAAGATGGCCCTGCCAAGTTGGGGGAGAGGGGGAAAGAGGAAAAGGGTGAGAGAGGAGAGAAGATGAATAAGAAGGGTCTAGGCATGGGGACAACTTAGGAGGTGGCCTGTGATGGTACCTTAAACTCCATTCCCAGGATTTGGCACCAAATGTTAGGTTAAGTAACCAAATAGAGAGGAAAAGAGAAATGGGAGACAGGCAACTCAACTGCAACACATGTTTATTCCAAGGAAGAGAACCTGAAGAGGGGACTTCAGAAAACTGAAACATTACTACTTATAGGCTAGGGCAATTATAGGACTTAGGGGTAAGATTTTGCAGTTGGCATCACGAGAGGGTAACTAAGCCTTGTGGTTAACTAAGTTGAGAGGAAGCTTTGTGGTTAGGCTAAGTGCTAGAACGAATGCATTGCAGCCTAACCTGGTGAATAATTTTTCATCCCAGGGCAGCTAGCAAAGTGGCAGGGGTGTCTAAGATGACGTTACTTGGGCTAACACCTATCTGCCAGCTTTTGTAATAAAGTCACCTTCCTTGCACTGTACCCTGTACTTGCTAATTTCAGCTTGCAAGTGACAAGTAGCAGGACTTGCAATCTGCAACACTCACAGAAGTTACAACATACTGACATTTTCAGAAAACTTATGGCTCTGGTGTATTACACATTCAGTTGTAAAAACAGTGGAAAGCACCATAAAACTATTTCCCAAGTGCTGATATTTAAAAAGCATAAATCTTCATTTGTAATTTGGGCAGCTGATTTCTTTCCTTCTGTCTTGGTAAGAAAAGTTTGCTTCTGGAGGTTAGTGTGATGAAATGTGCTTTAAAAGATAAGAATGAAAAGGAAGTATCTATACATTTGCCCAAATGTGGTACCAATCTAGGAAAAGAGGGCCGTGCATTTCAGTCTGTCTGCTTCCCATGTGCAGAGTGGTGGGAATCCCAAATGTCTCTAACTGACTCCATTGTCAAGTACCCAAAAACCAGTTATTGACAGGGCTAGTAATCAGAATCTCCTTGGGGAGGAAATTGCTACTTTGATTCACAATAATGTGAACTCGAGTAATAAATAAGAGTTTGGCTGGGTGCAGTGGCTCACACTTGTAATCCCAGCATTTTGGGAGGCCAGTGCCAGAGGATTACCTGATCCCAGTGGTTTGAGGCCAACCTGGTAAACTTGGTGAGACCTCGTCTCTACAATAAATAAATAAAAATTAGCTAGGCGTAGTGGTGCATGCCTGTAGTTCCAGCTACTTGGAAGGCTGAGGCAGAAGGATCATCTAAGTCGAGCAGATTGAGGATATGGTAGCCTTGAGCATACCACTGCACTCCAACCTGGTGACAGAGTGAGAATATGACTCAAAATATTAATAGTAATAATAATAATAAGTAAAATTTTAAAAATAAGTTCTGAAGCATGGGCAGGCATTCATTTTCTCATTTATTTTTCAGAATGTATCTTTCAGGTAGGTTGTAAACTGATATAGACAGTACATAAGGGGATAGGTATGGCTGTGTGCCAGTATTTTTTTTTTAGACACAGGTCTCTGTGTTGCCCAGGCTGGAGTGCAGTGGTGTGATCATAGCATCACTGCAGCCTTGACCTCCTGGACTCAGATGATCCTCAGGCTGTCTCAGATTGGGAAACTAACCCAGAAGTCCAGGGGGATTAACACCTAGTGAGGCAGGCAAACTTAATCCAATGAGTGAGAAGAAGCAAGAAGTTGTTGGCAGATGAATTGTTTATCCTTCTTCCTTCCCATGGACAGTTCCAAGGAGTAGTTTCATACAGTCCTAAGTAACCAGCTGGATTTCTTGGGAATCTTGTGACCAGTTCATAAATGTACTGCTC
This sequence comes from Tarsius wallacei, assembly GCA_963574415.1. NCBI lineage: Eukaryota > Metazoa > Chordata > Mammalia > Primates > Tarsiidae > Tarsius > Tarsius wallacei. The sequence goes on along the minus strand of CAUYQG010087884.1, from coordinate 21,494 downwards.
TCGATTTTCTTTCCTCCTTTCTAGCCTCACTTCTACAGTCCTGGGATCTGATCCCAATAACACTTTTGCTCACAATGTACTTTAGGCTCTGTGCTCTAAGATAGCCAGGTTCTGACAGCTGCCTTTCTGATCAAGAATTTCAGCTGTTCCAGCCATAGCCTTCCTTCAGGTCCAACTAACAACTGAATTGCTTTTCAATTCAGTGCAATTCAACAGAAACTTATCAAGTACCATATGCACAATGATTGAGCAAAAATAAAGAGGCCAGGTACAGTGGTTTATATTTGTAAGTCCAGCATTTTGGGAGGGCAAGGTGGGAGGATTACTTGAGCTCAAGAATTTGAGACCAGCCTGGGCAACATAGCAAAACCCTGTCACAACAATAAAAAAATATTTTTTAAAAAGTAGTTGGGCATGGTGGTGCCCATGTGTAGTCTAGCTACAATTGGGGCATGATGCATAAAATAAACAAACAAACAAAAAAAACCTCTTAAACCCAAGAGTTTGAGACTGCAGTAGAATATGATCACACTATTGCACTCCAGCCTGGATGATGAAGCAAGACTCTGTCTCAATAAATAGATAAATGAATAAAATAAATAAGAAAAAGAGACTTTCTGTGTGCAATAAGTAAAGACTGTTACCAGAAGAACACACAAAGAATAAAGGCCTTGCCAGCCCCAAGTAAACTAACTAGTCATAGATATCAGAAAAGTAATGGAGGGTGGAAAAAGAAAGGAATTGAGTACAGTTTGAAACTAAATTATACTTTTTAAAAATAGGCAGACCTTTGAAATGACACAAGGCCTGAGAACAGTACTTGTCAAGCTTTATTTTTATTATGATTCATTTGCAGGATCTTGTGAAATAAGATCCTGATCAGGATATCTGAATGCAGCTAAAGACTGAATTGCTAATAATCTCCAAGGAGATGAAAAGGGCTATGGCTCCTACTTTGAGTAGCAAAAGTAGAACTTGTATCTCATCCTGAGAAGCAAGGAACTCCTAAGCCCTTATTAGAATTTACAGAGACTTTGGTTCAAAGTAGATGCAACAACAAACAAAAATGATTTACACCAAACTAAGCCAAGGATTATTCTAAATACAAAAGATGAATCAAGGAGGAAAGTATTACTCTAAGAATGATGAGCACCAGCCTTCCTCTTGGATTTTTAAGCCTCCCATGAGTGAAAAATGTTTGAGACTAACCTGGGCCAGAAGTCAGGATGCTGGCAGGAAAATGAATCAAAGGGAAGAGAAAGGAGACAAGGACTGAGAGAGATGAACACAAGTGATTTATGTCAAGAAATAGAGAATTATCTGACAAGCTCTTAAAGGAGAACTTCCATCTTGGTCTAGGAAAAATAGGAGACCAGCACTGTAATAAACTCCTGAAAAAAGCTCTCCTTGCACAGAAGAGGAGGAGTTCATTGTCCTCATGTGCATATATCTGATTACTAGTTGGCCTAACTCATCAAACACCATTTTAAATGCTGTAACTAAGAATCCTGCTTTGAAACATTTTTGTATCACCCACCCTTTTCTTAAAAACTTTCTCCCATTTCTCTCCCATGTCCCTTCTCCCCTGTCCTCTGTAATGCTTGCTTATCCCATCATAGTCCAGCTTAAGAATTCCAGGGACTAATCTTAAAACAGACCAGGAATGGAGTCCTGATTAAAATTCTGCTTTGGGGGAGGCAAAAGACAGTTACTGTTTCATAACCTGACTGCAGCCAAGAAAACACCAACTAGAGACCTCTAAAAGAACTACAACGTAAGATAAGCCATCAGACAAGACCCAACCTGTGCCACACCACATGTTCCTCCATACTACGTTTCCCTTTAAGGACCCATCTAACCAAGTTGTAGGGCAACACACACAGTGACAACATGAGCACACCTGGATGTGATTCCAAGCAGGGAGTTGGAGTCTAGGACTGTCCTATCGTTGGCCAACCCAGAAGATCTTCCTCTCAAACTCCTTGCCTGGGCATGCAGCTCATGCTGAGTCTGTGGGTGAAGTGCTCCCCCACACTCCTCCCAACCCCACTCTGGGCTGATTCAGACCAGATAAGGCCACATGGATCAATGCCCATAACCTTTGGTTACCTTTGATTCACATTTAGTTCATAACACTAAAATTTCCACCCCTAGAAAGAATTCACAGTCATATTTTGTGTACGTACAGTTTCTCATACTAGGTTTGCACACTAGAAACTTCATTCTCTCATACGTAAACCCACACTCTGCCCTAGGCAACATGCTATATAACCTGTGTGCCTGTTACAACTGGGAGTGTTTTTTCCTGTCTAGTCAGCCACTCCAGGACCACCTTGCCTCTACATAAGTTCCCAAATAAAGCACTTTGTCTTGTCCATTATCTCTAGGTCACTTATTAAGCTGCTCAGATACTGTGTCTTCTCTTTTGGGTTCTTTAGGGTTCAGCATTACACCAGGCTGAAAATTCAGTGTGGTCTTGGTGACTTTAGTCTGCCATCTTGTCAGGTTGCTAGCTGAATAAAATCTGTTTTTCCTTCTACAAACTCTCCTCCCTCAGGTTTGGCTTTCAGGGGTTGAGTGGCTAGATTTTGGTCCAGAATACAGTGCTTTGTTGGTGAAAGTCAACTAGTCATTAACCAGGAGAATAAATTTCAATAGAAGGCAAAACAGGATTTGAGTAATTCCCCAACTGGTCTTATACTAACTTCCTAAAACCTGTTGCTGAGGGGGGCCAGTCCATTTGGTATTGTAAACCAGATATTAGATTCCTACCTTAGGGATAGGGTTTTAGATGTACAAGGGGGAGTAGGATGGAAACAGATGTAAAACCCAATGAACAGGGACTAGTCTGCCATTCCAGGGCCACAGAATGATGTACTCCCAGATGGATAAATCCTATGGCAAGGGCTATTTGCCGAGAGAGTCAATTTTTAATTGTCAGCTAAATTTGCAGAAACACACCCATTTTTTAAAATAACTATAAGAGTCTGATGAAGTAAATGTATTAAAAGTAATAGCTTTCAAATACTCAAAATTGAAATAAGGAAAAAAGAGGCCTTGATTTATTCTGTCATCTCATAATTTTAATTGTATGTATGAGATGCAGTTCATAATTCAAATAGCATTAATGCTGGAATAAACACCATGGAGAAAGAGAAGGAAACAAAACTTTTATTAAAAACCGTAGTCTGTAAACACACATCATGAAAATAGAAAGATCATAAGTTGAGTACCTAACAAATCACCTAAGGAAGCTGGAAAAGTAATACCACCAAACGCCAACTTCAGCAGAAGAATGGAGATTACCAAAATAAAAGTCCAAATTTGGGACATAGAAGGCAAAAATATAATACAAAAAAAATCAATGAAACAAAAAGCTGGTTCTTTGAAAGAATCAAGATTGGTGGAACTCTAGCTAGACTGACCATGAAAACGAGAGAAAAAGCCCAAACAAGCACAATTTGAAATGCTTATAAGTATTTAAACCAAGATTTAAGTTCAGGTAGTTCAGACACAAGCTTGATAACAGTAGCCCAACAAATGCAATTATTCTAATGTATTTTATTTTTTTAAAATTATAATGCTTTTGATTTGTCTCCAACTTTATTGAGGCATAATATATTGCATATATTTAAGAAAAACAACATGTTAATTTAAGATATGTATACTTTGTTATATAATCATCACAGTCAAGGTTATCAGCAAGTTATGTCCTTACTTTTTGAAACCATAGTTTTGATAGAGTAGGCAGATTCAAGTAAGAAAACCTCAGAGCTGAAGGAGGCCGTAGGAAAAATTAGAAACCAGTGGATATGCTTACAAACCTCTTCCAATTTCAAGGCTGCTAAAAATTAAATAAAAACTGATAAATTAATTCTCACGCAACATACTTGCTGCAACCTACATCCTCTTACTCAGGGTGTTTATAGTTAAAAGTGAACCACCAAGACAGGAATAGCTTCGAGACCACCTGGAACATGTACATTAATAGTCAATGTAAATCTATACAACTATGACCTGCTTTTACCTTTTTTGTATGCTCATTAGCATAGTATAACACAGCCTCCAACACCATGACAATTCCAACCCCTCCCATTTACAGTTATAATTTGTGTGGTGCATCAATTCCAGGAATTGCCCACCCATTTATTAGAAAAATCTCCTTCAATAGGATATTCCGCTCCTTTATTATCATAGCTCACAAAAACCTTAAGCCAAAGACCTCCAGCATGACACTTCCTTGTGTTTGCCAGCACTTCTTCCTGAAGAATTTACTATTCTGTTTCTATCACTTTAAATAAACCTGCAAACAGCCTTGCTTACTTTCAACTTGCTCTGAAATTCTTTTCTGTGGCAAAGTCAAAACCCAGAACAGAACACTGGTAACAGACACAGAATCCAAGTAACAGTTCTAGTGTCTCAAACTCATATTCCTAATAAGACCAGGAAAAACATAAATGAAAGGAAAATTTGGATTTTATTCAACTCACATGAAGACTAATTTACATATTTTCACACCATTTTTCTGTAAACACACAATTCTCGGTGACTAACGTTTTTCTCCCCTACTTTTGATGGAAATATAGCAACAGAGAAAACCAACAGCATGAAAATAAAGATAAATGGCAGCTGAACTCTGGCCACCACACTAGGGCTGAAGAAGAAAGTGACAAGATAACAGTAAATGTGATGCTAAACCTCATATCTCATCTAAAGAGTACAAGTATCTCCAGCTGCAGATGATGGCTACTGTGCTAACATTTAAGTGCCAAGACTCCAGATCTTCTGGTTTTTAAAGAGAAGTCAGAAATTCAGATTTTAATTCAAAATTTCACAATTTTTGATGGCCTAAAACAACAAAACAAAACAAACAAGTAAAACAACCACTCATCTTTTTGCTGACCAAATGAAGCACATTTGCTGCCCACCTCTAGTCCACTGGTCAGTAGTTTGGAACCTTGTCTGCAAACCTGAAGTTTGCAGAATCTTTACTTACCTATGGGGAATATTTGTATTAAAAAATGATTCAGGGTGTAGGTGTTTTGCATCAGCTCCTGCTTGAAGTGCCTTTTCACTAAATTTTTGTTCAGCTGATTCCGTGTAGATGGTTAGTTTTCAGCTCCAAGTAGTTTTCCTCTATTCTCTTTCAAATACTGTTCACACACATGCAAGGAAGACATTTTTCAAGACATGACATTAGAGGGCAAGACTTTTGCCACAGGGAAGAGAAACTGAACTCAGTTTCACTAAAACAAAAGTTGTTCTACCCCACCACCTTTCTTCAAAGTCATTTTAAGTGATCCTTTAAATTTCATTGTTTGCTTATTTATGGTTTGTCTTTCCCACTGGACCATGGTTCCCAGATGGTAGGACACTTGTTTATCTAGTTCACCACTGTATTCTCCAAACCTAGGACAGTGTTTTTAAATAGTATATGCTCTGTCAGGCGCAGTGGCTCAAGCCTGTAATCTCAGCACTTTGGGATGCCAAGGTGAGAGGATCGCCTGAGCCCAGGGATTCAAGACCAGCCTGGGCAACATGGCGAGACCTCATCTTTACAGTAAATCAAAAAATTAGTCAAGCATGACAGCATGCACCTGTAGTTCTGACTACTTGGAAGGCTGAGGCTGAAGGATCGCTGGAGCCCAGCAGACTGAGGCTGCGATGGCTGTGAGCATGCCACTGCACTCTAGCCTGAGTGATCGAGTGAGATTCCAACTCAAAGGAAAAGAAAAGAAAAGAAAACAATATGTGCTCTAAAAAACATTCTTTCAGGCAGAGTAACAGTTATTCATTGATTACCTCTTATGTGTCTGAGTACTAGATGGTCAGTAGATAAAATGCTCTATGACTGAAAAGGCCAGAATTTGCTAGGGAGATGACCATGCCCCCTCCAGGGCTGATAATTCAGTAGATCATCAGTAAACATTTGCGAAGGAAGTGAATGCTGAGTAAATCACAAATAACTCAAATTTATTTAATTTATACTTAGCCTCTTAAAATAGGCTTTCTTGAGTTTAATATCCATAGTATTGAATGTATCAGCACATTGCGTGCCATATCATTTCAGAAATTGCATATTTGATTTGACCACTCTTGCTAATAAAAATGACCTTTTACAAAATGATCTGCATAGCAAGCTCATGGGACTCACTTACTTTGTTAAGCAATTAATCCATCATAATACCAAAAGTTATACATTTCACATATATTAATAAAAATAATTTAGATGTTTCAGATACACTGTAAAGCTTTTGTAAATTGAACAAAATATGGCTGTTCATCTGTACATACTCAAATGGTTTCTTAATAACTCAATTATCTTTGGCTGATTGATTCCAGGAATTTTGCTAGTTTTTTTTTTTTTTTTTACAACAGTACTGTGATATTTTACATCTCATATTACTTTCATTTTCAAGGAACAAAGCGCTTCTGGCTTTTTCAAAGCGACATTTTGTCTTTTGGCAATCCCAGCTATGACCTGCACATGGCTGGTCTTAGATTCCTAGAGCTGATAGAAAATTAGCAAGGTCTAATAAACTCCATGCATGGCCTCCCACTGCGTCTACATATTTAAAGAAGAACAAATATAATAATCAGTTTTCCTAAGAGAAGCTTATATAAAGTACTCATATGAAGTCAGGAGTTCACGAATGAAATTGTGGGTAGTATCAGTTATCATTTGGTATAAAGCCTGCATTTTAAAAGTTTCAGTTTTATTTTCTTGAAAAAAAAGGCTTATGTTTGTTTTATCTCCTTGTGTCTCTACTGCCTGGATGCTTCTGAATAAAGAGAAGCATTACATCTCGATGGACAATACTGTGAAAATATGGTTTGGGGTCTTTCTTCTGGAAGTGGCTTCTAGAAGCTTAAAAGTAATTCTGCTACATAGGTTTATACAAAAACCTATGTATTACTAGTTACAAAGGTACAACAACTCTATATAATACTGCAAATCATTTATTTAGACTAACAACTCTGATGACATCAAAAAAGCCCTAAATAAAAATGTCTGGCAACTACAAAAACATTTTTATGGGAATACAGAAATAACTCTCCATAATTTGATACATTAAAATAATTATGCAAAACGTGTGGTTATGTTATCATGAAATTATAGTATTTTTCAGTTTAAAACTAAAGCACATACATAAGGACAGTGAAAATTGTATTGTAGATAGTGGACCATACACAGAATTAAGAAAATCACATGCCATCATAAGACAGTCTTTCTCTTACCTTCCCTTCTTTTCACGAAAAAGATAAAATCTTGAGCACACTTCTGTTTGAGAAGGAGGTTGTACGGAAGACTGGAGCAATTCCCCACCACCATTACAGCTGCAGTTTCTTTTGTTTTTTTTTTTGCGTTGGAGTCTCACTCTGTCGCCCAGACTGGAGTGCAGTGGCCGCTCCCGGCCACCGCAGCCTCGACCTGCTGGACTCCGGCGATCCTTCCGTCTCCGTCTTCCAAGTAGCTGGAACTACAGGTGCGCGCTACCACGCCCGGCTAATTTTTTGATTTATTGTAGAGATGAGGTCTGGCCAAGTTGCCCAGGCGGGTCTCGAACCCGCGGGCTCGGGCAATCCACTCACCTCAGCCTCCCCAAGCGAGGGATTACAGGCTGAGCCACCGAGCCTGGTTTACAGCTGCATTTTCTTTGCCGTGTATGGTACCTTACTGCAGAATTGTAATGTATGGCTGTAAGGACTTTCTGAGTGCACAGGAAGAAACCAGTAGAAGAGCTTGTCAAGCCACATGAATGCCATTTGTTCTGCGGTCACTCTTCTGCATCATTTATTGTCATGTCCAAATCTGTGCTAATCTAGTCATCATCATCATCCCTCTTGCAGACTCACTGTTTATACAGGTGCTTGCAGCAAATGAAACAAAGTCATGATATATTCTAGTATTTTCCGTATCATTTCCTTTTGGCATCCTAAAAGAAAAAATTGTACCCAACAGAGTTAAACAGACAAGAAAGATTTATGTAAGACTATTGCAGTAGGGATCAAGACTATTTCAACAGGTTTGAGAGGCTGAACTTAACTCTATTGAAACAAAGGCAGAGAGTTTGTAAGCACCAGTGCCAGCTGGGAGAAAAAGACGGGAAACAGCTAAACGGATAGACTGGTCAGTGTGATTAGGCTATCTGGGTTTGCTAATTGTAGTAGTTAGGCTTCGATCATCCCAGGAGACTGAGATATAGGAATCCTATCTTCTCTAATGATTACTTTTTAAAGGGTTGGCTCCCAGGTCCATGAGAAAGACACTCCTGGATTGTGGAAGATTTACATCTCAAAGGGGCAAAGAAAGAAAGCCAATGCTCTAAGAAAAGGAAGGTCAAGATAGGAAGAAACCCTTCTAAAGTTTAGTGAAGTTGAGGGGAATGTTAGAAGCAGACATTTATTATGCAGTCTATATGCTCCATTTGCGTCTTTTTTATTTTTTTGAGTTGGAGTCTCATTCTGTTGCCCAGGTTGGAGTGCAGTGGCATGCTCCCGGCCACCACAGTCTCGATCTGCTGGGTTCAGGCGATCCTTCCACCTCAGCCTATCACGTAGCTGGAACTACAGGGGTGAGTAACCACGCACGCCCAGCTAATTTTTTATTTATTATAGAGACAAGGTCTCATCATGTTACCCAGGCTGGTCTTGAACCCACGGGCTCAGGCAATCCTCTTGCCTTGGCCTCCCAAAGTGCTGGGATTACAGGCTTGAGCCACCGCACCCGGCCTTCATTTACCTCTTGAGCCATTCCCCAAATATTTAAATTTGGGGATAATATTTATCAATATGGTAACAGAGAGGCAGTTGTTATAAGGGGGCACAAAAATAAGCTTTGCACAAATAAAGGAGAAAGTATATCATGGTCCTGATAAAAATCTGGTATGACCCTCAGCCATTCAGGGCATAAGATTGTGCTCATTCAGAAAGAATCTGGTTCAAATTGTACATCCAGTCTAAAGCAGTGGACCTATAATTTTATTTCAGTCACCACTCCATATTACTTGTACCAAATAGTTTATCTTTAGAGTCAGAGGCCTACTGGAATTCTGGCATTTAGGGGGAAGGCTTGATAATAGGTTGTAATTATCATTAGCATTGTTATTGTACTGTTTTTGATGTTTAGAATCTCTTTAGAAAGAATTGAGGAAAGGAGTGAATGGTGAAAAAAATGGTAACCAACCAATTGCTATGCCAAGAAAGGAGGCCTCAAGGAGGCAGTGGGAGAAAGGACAAGGGATAGACAGCTGAGTGGTTGCCATGGGAACCGGAGGCTGCTGGGATCTAAGCTGCAGTTGTTACCCTGTGCCCTAGGACCCCTGCTGCGGTGATTGGCTGCAGATCAGGGGGCAGTCAGTCCTGGTAAGACTACACCCCTGTGCTAGCTGTGATCAGATTCTCAAGACCTTTATCGCAGTTTATAAAAAACATTACCATTTTAATTCTCATTTTATGGATTAAAAATATTCCTAATGCATTTAAAGCCACACCCAGGGCCAACCACACCTAGAATCCTACAGAACTCCTGATTAGAGCACACCCTGGTTATTAGTCACAAAGATTTCAGAAATCTGAAACAATTGGAGGTAGCCTGCCAGATAATGTGGCCAAAATGTTCAACACTGACTATTAGCAGAGTTAAGAAATGCTATATTGGCTGCTAATGGAAAAATCTATAATAAACCCAGGCCGCTGGTTTTCAAATAGGTAACCTAGAGCCTTAGGTTTGGTGACTCTGAAAATTCTCTCAAAATATCTTGAGAAGGATACTAGATAGAGGTTATCTAGCAGTGAAGAATAAAGCAGTGCTCTAGAAAAGTTAGACATGCAAAAATTTAAATAACTGGAAACACTGAAAAAGGGGAGACATAAAGTATGGCATCATCTTAGTTCTATGAGGCAGTGTTGAAAGGCAAAGAAATCACACTTTCCAGTCCTCAGGGATTTATTCTTCACATTAATTATGATTAAAGAGTAAACTCAAGTCACAGCAATCAGCATGTGGTCACAAAAGCAACAGGACCAGACCTTAGCCCAGATGCCTCCATTACAGGTAGACAGTGTGCCTGAGAATTAATTTCCTGATGGCTTCAACACTCTGGGTATAATGAAGTGGAAAGACACTTGCAAGATCTAGTCTCTGAGAAAAGAACAAAGGTCCATGCAGACAGGAAGCGGCTGGCCTAGCGTTAGCTCCTCCTGAGAGGACAGAATTTTTGCTGTGGGCTCTGAAGACTGGCTGAGTGTCTGGTGATTACAAGGAGACTCAGCAGGCCATGATTTTTATCACCATCTTAATTGTTTAAAACTGAGGTTCTGCTTTATAGGACTTGCTTAGAAACATTTCTAATATACAATTTGTTTAACAGACTTGTAAAAAGATATGTATGCTCACAAACATAAATTATTTCCAATTATAAGTTTCTTTTGATTGTTTATTTCATGCTCCTTCACTCCTCAGAATCTGAAGAAAAATATTTTATGCAATGTTTTTGGAAGGAAGGAATGGGAATGTCTGTGAACAAGTCCATTAACTATAGTTTTTATAATCATGTTTAAAGGGGCAAGATAACATCATAGGTTGCAATTCAAGGTCTCTAACCCACCTGAAAGATTTATTGTATTGAGGAGAAATTCTGCTTGTTGCTGCATTTTAATAAAATTAATCTTTATAATTTGTATTTGGGCTCATATATACGATCTCATATTTTGGATGCTGACAGAGCTGAAAATTTTAGTGGACAATAAATTACCTGTACTTTGATTTTATCCTCATATAAGGTGGCCATTACCTAGGAGAAACACAGTAATGGAAGATTTGCTCTGCGAAATAATTTTAAAAGCCCAAATAACTAGAGGTAAAAAGTTTAACCACATTAACAAATATTTAACTCTTTCCTTTAAAAGTGGCTTTCCTTTTAATGAATCAAAAATGTTTGGGTGCTTCTTTACAAATTGAAATTTTCTTGGTTTTAATTCATATGTCTCAGCTAGAAGAATTTCAGAAGTGTCATTTTCTTTTTCAGTTTGCACCTTCTTGTGTAACAAATAAAACTCAACTTTATACTAAAATATGAAGCTATTACATAGTGCCTGAAATAGGTACATGTTTTCATCCAGATGAAAAAAAAATTATGTAGTGACTTTGCTCCTATTAACATAAAAATATCAACATATTTAATTTTTAAAATATATAGCATATAGTGAACTTTATTCTTTATTAGTAACATGTTCCCTTAATGGACTCGATAGTTCCTTCTTAACACAAAACAAAACATTGTAGTATTTCTGTTCTGCACAAAATTTTCTGACCGGGAATCTCTGTTTCTGTGGCTGTCTGGTTTGATAATAACGGCATTATAGATAGAAATTCCAAAGGCTTGGCCTTTCTTAAATCTTGCATTACACAAGTTGAGGTAAGTTTCAGGTGAATGAAAGTTCTATTGCAAGAGAAGTGAAAATCAAACGTGCTTTGTTTATTTCTAAGTGTTTTCCTTGGATGTTTTGAGTGTTTTCCTTGGATGTCTTTCTTCTCTCAAATTCTAGCGACCTCTACCGGAAGAACTACCAGGAATCTTAAACACATGAATTCCCCAGTCTCTATTTTCTGGTATTGCCAACTTCTTATGTATAGCACTGATTCCATTCCTTCTCCTCATCCTCTCTAAAAATCACAGTTGCATCCTATGTAAAAAGCACTCCCAGACATAGAAAAAGGAAAGTGTTGACCAAAGATGGATACATAAAACCTCCAAGGAAATACAAAGGCCCTCTGGATTCAAAGTGATCACACCACAGAGCTGCCAATGCACAATTAGCACCTGTTGCCCAGCATATCCTCTTTATGTTTTTGTCTCTTGCTTCTTTCTCAGAAAATCCCTCAGCCATGTACACACATATCTTCTGCCCCTAAATTGGACAGATAGGGTTGCAGTAAGACCAAAAGTGGAAGTTTGTTTTTTATCTTTTCCCCACCCCACAAATCTTTCATTTGTTTGCGCAGGCTGCTGTAAGAAAATACCTCAGACTGGGTGGCTTAAATAACAGAAATTTATTTTCTCACAGCTCTGGAAGCTGAAGTCCAAGATCAAGGTCAGATCTGGTTTCCTCTGAGGCCTGTCCCTTGGTTTGCAGATGGTCATCCTTTTGCTGTGTTCTCACATAGCTATGTCAGTCTCTGCATTGCCTGTGTCCAAATTTCCTTTTCTTGTAAGACCACCAGAAATACTGGATTAGGGCCTACAAATATCACCTCAATTTTACCTTAATGATCATTTTACAGGCCTATCTCTAAATACAGTCATATTCTGAAAGAATTGGGGGACAGAATTTCAACGTATGGATTTTGAGGGAACACAATTCAGCCCATAACACTCCTGCGTTAGTTTCCTGGAGCTGTTGTAACAAATCACCACTAACTAGATGGCCTTAAGCAACATGCATTTCTTTTCTCACAGTTCTAGAGGTTAGAAGTCTAAAATTTTGTTCTTTTTTATGGCTGCTTAGTATTCCATCATGTATATGTACCACATTTTTTTAATCCAGTCCTCTTTTGATGGACAGCATGGTTGGTTCCAGGTTCGTGGTATTGTGAAAAATGCTGTGATAAACATACGTGTGCAGGTGATGAATTTCTCAGCAACCTGGATGGAACTAGAGTCTATAATACTGAGTGATCTTTGACAGCAACAAAGATCTGAGTATCGCATGTTCTCACTCATAAGTGGACCTTGAACATCTATCGCAATACTATAAGAGAAGGATCGACAGTGGTGGGAATCTATGGGGGGCGGCAGGGAGGGCAAGGGTCGTGGGATTAATGGTAGTCAATATCTGGGGACGGGGGGACACCCCTTATCAACAACGGTGCCTGAACGATGCATATTTGTATATCTAACCTTTAACTGTACCCCACAATTTTAAAATTAAAAAAAGAAGAAAGTTTCACAACCTTAAAAAAAAAGAAGTCTAAAATTAAGATGTTAGCAGGGTCATGCTTCTTCTAAGGGTTCCAGAGGGGGAGGATACTGTCATGTTTTTCTCTAGTTTCTGGTGACTACTGAAATGTTTGGCCTTCCTGGACAGGCAGCAGCATCATTCTAATCTTTGTGCTGTTTTCACGTGACCCCCTTCTCTGTGTGTCTTCATTTTAAAAAAAATTTTTTTTGTTAGGGCATCAGTCATTCGACTTAAGGTCTATCTTAATTCAATATGACCTCATCTTAGCTTCTTAATTCTGCAAAGACCCTATTTTCAAATAAGGTCACATGCTGAGGTTCCAGGTAGAAATGGATTTTAGAGGAATTGCTATTCAATCAAGTACACCCCAAGATAAATTCAATTTTCATCTTTCCCAAATTATGTAATCTCTCATAACTAAGCTTTGTGTGTTTTTTTTTCTTCTCTCATTTCTGGAAATAGAAAGATTGTATGTGAAAAGAAAAAAATTTTGATTAAGATCACCAGAATCCAGGGATTGATATTCCCATACTAAAACTTCTACAAGTGTCAAACTCTCTTGAGAGATTAAATATGTACTTGGTACGCTAAAGTGCTTTGTTATTTTTTTCCTCATTAAATTTGTGGCATGCCAATGGCAGTTTCTTATCGCTTTCTCTCACTCTCTCTCTCTCTATCTCCCTTACATCAGAATATGCCACTTTGTTTTCATAAAGTCTTTAGAATTAGAGAAAATTTGGCACCAGTAGACTATGATTTTGAGCTGCAACTTTTCTCATCTTCAAAGTTAATATAACACTTTAACTCTCAAGGTTGCTGCAAGATAATGTTTAATTGGCACTGCATATTCATTTAAGTCATTAGAGGTTGTTGGGTCCCCTGTATCTCATTGCCTATAGCTCTCTTTGGCTCTCAGGTATACTTTGTTCCCTCTGGGATAAGCTTCAAACAGAGATTCACAGGGGTTGGTTGTGAATATTCCCTCGAGTGGAATAATATTGTGTGTATTCTACACTGGTTCCCATAGTTCCCTTGTGGGATTAAGCTCTTCAGTTTTCCACTCAGTAACTGATTTGATGTAATATCCCTTATTGGCTGGCTTCCCTTCCCTGTCTCTCTTCCCCATTCCTCTCGTGGTGTTTCTAAGGATTGCTTCCCAAATCAACCACTGGGATTTGAATTCTTTTCTCGGAATCTGCTTGGGAGAATCTAAATTAAGACAAATAGTAACTGTTGTACCTTGCTTGTCTTTTTCATTCTATAGAATTTCATCTCTGCTGGCATCCTGTAATTTTGGAGGTCACTGTCCAGATGCCTCAGGTGCTTAAAGCAAGTCTGTCAAACATCATGTATCACCTGAAGAAATCTCTCTCTGGTTCTCTTTTGTTGCTAAGGCATGTTCTCTGAGTTTCTTGCCCCAACCAATTCCTAAGAATGAAACAGGGAACTTTTAACTTGTTTAAAAGCGGTCTGTGCCCAGATTTTAGGGGAAGCTCTGATTATCTCTGATGCTCCTTGCTGAAATCTGTCTGTCATCTCTCTTCTTATTCAGTGTACTTTTCAGATGTCTTGCTTGTCTTTTTCATTCTATAGAATTTCGCCTCTGCTGGCATCCTGTAATTTTGGAGGTCATGGTCTAGATGCCTCAGGTGCTTAAAGCAGGTCTGTCAAACACCATGTATCACTTGAAGAAACCTCTAGCTGGTTCTCTTTTATTGATAAGGCTTGTTCTCTGAGTTTCCTGCCCCAACCAATTTCTAAGGCACATTCTATTCTTCATTTGCACCTCTAATCTTATTTCAGGCCTATTTGTCCTCTGAATTTGACATCTTTTTACATATTCAATAATCTGATACACACATATTGAGTGCCTACTCCTCGCTAGACATGTAAAGATACACAGTGGTGGCCAGACTCAATCTCTGTCCTCGCCGTGTGGTTCTCTTCCTTCACTCTCTTTGTAAAACTTTTTATTTATAAGAAACAGAAACAAATGATTCATGTTAAGTAGATTATAGGAATTTATTTAAGGGCATATAGTAGCTTACAGAATTTTTAGATGGCCAAAGCATCAAGTTTGAAAGCTACTCACCCAGGCACAATACCAAAAATCACATCTCAGAAATGATTTCCCAGGACTAAATTTCTATTATCACTGCTGCTACAAGTTCTGCATTATGGACTCTTAACTCTGGGTGCATCTCTAGCCTTTGCTGCCAATTTCACTAGAATGGATTCCATACTCTCTGGGATAGGCTATTTCTCACCTTCTGGTACTCATATGCCTAGGCAATCCCCTCCGTCTAGTCGGAGCTGATCCTAGTGGCTTGCCTCTAAAGAATATTGCAAAAGTTACAGGAGGTTACTTCTGTGATAAAGAAGTATTAATAAAGAAGCGATTCCTGTCTTGTTTGTATTCTCTTTCTCTAGCTCTTCTTGTTTCCTTCGTTCTTCCTCTCCTGAAACAAATCCCAATGCTTTGAGCTGTGTTATGAAGAGACTCATATGGTCAGGAATAAAGACCAGCTTCCAGAAAACAGGCAGTGAGGAGCTGAGGCCAAGGTCCAACAGCCCATGAGGAGTTGAATCCTGCCAACAACTAGGCGAGGAAGCTTGGAAACAGATCCTTTCCATTTCAGCTGTGACTCCAGCCAACACCCTGATTGCATCCTTGAGAGAAACCCTTAAGCAGAGAAGCCAGTTACGTTGTGCCCACAGTCTTGATGCTCAAAATTCAGATAACAAATGTTGTTTTATACCACCAAACAGTGGTGTGATTTGTTATGTGGCAGTAAATAGATAGATAACTAAAACACCACTCATAGTTATTTAGTTTTCTATTATAGCCAAGAATTCAAATCTGCTACAAAAAATTCTGCTGGAGCTAGATCATATGTTTGTACTCCAGCTGCAAGGAAGCACGGAGGGACAGTGGCCATCATTTTCTTCTTTTGTAGCTGGAGGTGATTTCATCCTGACGACAAAACACATGTAGAACTTTCTCAAATGTGCAAAAGACTGTTACATCCTGGTCAGTAAAAGACAATATATATTGTCAACCATGATGACTGCATAGACAGCCAGACCAAATCATGGTTCAATAAAAAGCCGATACGTTACCTTCTTATACACACATAAGGTAGCATGTTTCCTCTGTGCACCCCCTCGTGTAGACAACTGTCTCATCCAGTTTGCCCTTGGATCCTGAAATAGGTAGGGCTTGTGAAGAAACTGGAAAAGTAGCTTATTCCAACTTCCTATTGATTTCTAGGACTTTATTTTGTGTTGAATAATATAAATTATTAGAGAGAATTTACTTCTTATGTACTATTTTATATATCCCCACAGTTGTGAGATAATTGAGATAGGAGATAAAGCTCTTAAGTATCAACAGGTTTTGCTCTTTCCCAAGGAACACTTTCAGATAAGTATCTACAATAGTCATCAAAAGTGTTAGAAGTTCAATGGAAAACTCAAAATGTACAAGGCACATTAATTCTATCCATTAGCAGAAGCACAAATTTCAGAACAGAGATGGGATAAGCAAAGACACTGCAGGGCTGTGGGCACTGCTACAGGAGCCTCTGCAGGAAACAATATGACTTGCATAACTACTCCATTTGTCTAGAAAAGGATGCCAGCTAGAAGACAGGCGTCCATGAATATGTGAAAGATTTTAAGACTGAAAGATGTGTACCATGTAGATGGCGGGTTCACTGTAGGGCCCACAGGCTGTAGAAAGAAAACCATGTCAAAAGAGAACAGCAGCATCCCAGTGATCAGAGTAACTACCAAGTATTTCTTCAATACCTATCCTGTGCATCTCATTGTCATGAGTACTGGAGAGATTAAGAGTATGACTAAAGCACGTCTTACTTTCAATAAGTGCATAGGATTTTGTGGAGAGAAAGGAGAGAGGGAAGGAATCAAAGACAAGAGTGAAAGATGTGAAGAAAATTGGAGACTCTGTGAATACAGAAAGAGGGGACATTATGATGTGCCACTTATCATTATATGTATGTTGCAGAATGTTGAGAGTCTATTAATCTTTTCCCTTTTTTTATTAAACCTCTTACTGATTCATTGCAGTCAAAGATTTTGCAACTGATGAGAGATGTACTGTTCAGGAGGTTGCATGCCTTAATTTTATTTTGAGGAGAGTATGAAGAGTAAACCAAGCAAATTATGGCAGTCCTCCAGTAAATTATCCCAGAAGATGACTTTATGCTTTGGGTGTCTCGACAAAAGCTGTATATAAAATTCCCACCTAATAGGAGTTATCTTTTATATTTTATGTTCATTTAATGATCATGCTAGTTTTCATTATAATACTGATGTGTAAACAGAAATAATGCCTTATCTTTCTGACTGTGTTGCTTCTCTCTGCCCTCGACTAACCTTAATTAATAATGACTTTTTCAATGCATTTTCTATTAGTCCACATTAAACACTAGCTTCTCTCCCTAAAAAAATAAGACCATACAAAACACCCTGGAAAATTTGAATATACCAGTGATAGCAAAAAATTCAAAGGAATGAATGGAGTTGCAAATTGCACAGTACATTCAGAAAAATCATGATTGAAAGAAGGAAATATATTGCTCACCAATATGTAATTTAAGAATATTCCATGTACCATTTTATTCATTATCTTGGCAGGCAAGATTGCATTGTCTGTAATTAGTGATATTGGTGACATACAGTTCTTCAAAATCAAAGGCATATTATATTTGTGCAGAAATAAAGTTAGGTGTTTTAGTGCAGTGCTGAGAAATTATAAAATTCAGTATGTTGAGATTTTAAGTAATCATTAAGAGAAATGTATTCTAAGTGGTAGGCTGTCATTTATTTTTGACGGCTAGAGTAATAGTGAAGAAAAAATTAAGTGGAAAAAATATATCTTTCAAATCTTATCAGGTCTTATTTTTAGGGAGATGAATCACATATTGGGTATGGGTTCTCCATACCACTTTTACCTGACATAAATGTTTGTGATCCTATTTCCTAAACCAGATGCAAGTCTGATAGGGCTTTATTTCTGCAGCGCAGATATACCCTAGACACTCTACAATTACCTGTGCAACTGTCCATTTATATCTACTTTCCAAAACAATTATTTTCCTCAAGGAAATTGGCCACCTCTACCAATACTTGAATTTGTTTACTTTTTGTTTTACTAACCCATGAGCTTAGTCTGTACTGGCCAACACATAAGGGTTACCATCAACAATATATTGTGAAATCTTTGGCTCTTTTATTGTTGTTTTGTTTTGTTTTTAATCGACTTAGGCCATATAGCAAGGTGATAGACAATAAGCTCCTGATGGGAGGGAATCTGTCTTACTTACATAGCACAGTGTTTGATACATAATTCAATGAACACTTCAGTTTATTGACTTATTGACTGGAATCTGAACTTTTCCCATAGAGGAATATTACGAGAAAGTATATTTTTTCTTCTACATTATGGCTCTATAGACCAACCTAGGAATTCTTGAAACAAAATCACAGCCAAAGTTAATCATATAATGATTTGGACTTATTTGAGAACTTTTGTATTCATAGTGTAAAGCACAAAGTCTACTAATAATAGATGCTTCATCATTTCTTTCGTTCATCTTATCAAATGGAAAACAAATTTGTCATCTCCCATATAAAAGAAGAAAAGTGTTTTTTAAAAAGAGAATGTATAGTAAAGGGAAATAAAGAAAAAAAAATGATACCAATGAACTTTTTCTCTACTGCAAGTTCAGGTTTATTCTACTGCATACAATGATGAGGCAGATTTTATACTCAAAGCAAACAAAAAAAATAGCCTTCAACAGATCTATCTATTTATGCCATCACCCTTCTTCAAATACCCATGCTCCTCACAGACTTAAACTCAATAACTACCAATGAGAAACATTCATAATAACAAGCAAAAGGTGAAAGACACACACACCCCACTTCAAAAGTCTCCCAATCCCCACTTATATAATGATAAGTCTCTCTCCGGTGTTTACTACTGGCATTCAGTTTTACTAGGCATTACACTTCCATAAATTCTTTAGATCTGTCCTAGACATTTTTTGATAAGCAAATAAATAAATACATAAATAAATAGTGAAAACTAATCTCCATTTTTATAGAGGTCAAAGAAACCATAGCCGGGCTCGGTGGCTCAGCCTGTAATCTCGCGCCTTTGGGAGGCTGAGGTGAGTGGATTGCCTGAGCCTGCAGGTTCGAGACCCGCCTGGGCAGGCGAAACCTCATCTCTACAATAAGTCAAAAAATTAGCCGGGCGTGGTAGCGCGTGCCTGTAGTTCCAGTTACTTGGGAGGCTGAGGCGGAAGGATCGCCGGAGCCCAGCAGGTCGAGGCTGTGGTGGCCAGGAGCGGCCACTGCACTCCAGTCTGGGCGACAGAGTGAGACTCCAACTCAAAAAAAAAAAAAAGATACCGTAAATAACAGAAGTCAACAAGTGACCAAAAGTCTCATTTTGGGCAGTGAAATTATTATGTTTGAACAGTAAACAGTATCTGCATCAAAATTAATGGTTAGGGTATAAAATAACATCAAAGAATCAGTTTACAAATCAGTGTGCCAACCATCCCACAGCCTAGTTTGTATGTATTCTCACTGATAATTAATAATAATTAGCAATGGATTATATTTATGTACAAATCAGAATCAAATCCTCATAAACACAGCTCTACAGAAGCAGCAGGTTTCCTTTTTTGTGCTTCCTGCCATGATCTTACTCTAGTAAAATAAATGGTTTTTTTTCTACATCATGTTCCACAAGACACTTTGAACTACCCGCTTTCCTTCAGTTTGGATGTTGTCTTTCTTCTTACACATCTCCTTGCATTTGATTTGTATCTCTATGATGGCACTTAATTCATTCTGCTAGGTAGTATATGTTAGTTTATTGTTCTATTTCTTTTTGTCAATTTGCTCATCCTTAAATTGTACGTGGCTTAATGTGCCTTATCCTCTGAAACACCAGCATGATATGTGTTCAATAAATAAATTTAATTGTTTATCCTCTACCTCTTACATAAATTCAGTTCTATAAGATTATATGTATACAGGGCTAGAGCAAGTTATATATCAATTCAAGTGTAATGCATCTATAGTCTTATTAGGCCTGAGTTGACCTGGAGAGTGACTATAAAAACTAATGTGACTCAATTCCATGAACAAATTACTTTTTTCAACTGGAAAATAATTGCTTTCATAAGAGGCTAGCAAGAATAATCATATATTCTTGAGCAATTGTAATGGGGCACACATAACATAAATAAGGATACCTGATCTCAAGCCAGACAAAGTGGGGACCAAAGGGGGACTCAAATTTTACCAGTACAATGACCACTTATCCCAATCCTGATCCTGAATTTTGCCCCATATCTTTAAAATAATTTTAAAAGATAAAATTTTCCACTACAAAAAAGACCATTCAATAAAAGCAAAATATAAGATTTCTGTAAAGTTTTGAGCCTGGAATGTGTGAACTTGTAGACTAATCACTCAGGTAAGATTTTAATAATATTTCTGTGTATTATACATGCTCTTGCTTATAGAGCTCAGTCTTTTCCTCAACTTGGTTTATTTATTTATGTTTTCAATTCCCCACAGTCTTTGGAAAAATTCATAGGTAATAATTTATTTACTAACTTAAATTGCTAAACATCTCATCTTTAAGTGCCAGGTTTGTTCACACTGATTCATCTTTTAAAGTCAGGTGTTAAGTCTTATCATTGTAAAGGCTTATTTTAACATTACAAAAATTTTTACTTTCCTAAGAACTATGCTTAAGATACACACAGTATGCTCATTTTGCATCTGTGTGTGCGTTTTTAGTAATAAGTCTCAGAAAATAAAAAAGAAAACAAAATGAAAACAATGCCACATATAATTCTTTGACCCAAGTAGATTTTATTTACTCAGGAATTCACAACATTACAATAATTCTTAAAGTATCAATTCATGACCATGCTTTCTTATGTTTTGGCCCCCTCCCTTACCTTAGGGAGGTGACTCTCCTTGTTCTCTCTCACTTTCTTTCTAATTTAGTTTTTAAATAAACTATATTTTCTAATCTAAAAAAAGTAGCAAGTTACTAGGATTATTTAACAATAAGCAAATTACTATTATTCAAGCTTATATTTTTCTCATAAGAGAATAGACTATGCCTATTTTTAAACTACAGTAAGTCCTCTGCAAATAAACAAGCTCCATTCTGAAAGTGCATTCATAATTCCAATTTGTTCATAAGTCCAACAAAATTAGCCTAGGTACCCAACTAACACAATCAGCTATATAGTATGATACTGTAATAAGTTTATAATACTTTTCACACAAATAATGCATAAAACAAAGAAACTTCAAAACTAAAGAAAACATTTTTTTTTTTTTTTTTTGAGTTGGAGTCTCACTCTGTCGCCCAGACTGGAGTGCAGTGGCCGCTCCCGGCCACCGCAGCCTCGACCTGCTGGGCTCCTGCGATCCTTCCGCCTCAGCCTTCCAAGTAACTGGAATTACAG
>CAUYQG010087882.1:0-31153 GCA_963574415.1 Tarsius wallacei | reverse complement strand
AAACAGATTTTTTAATTTTTAATTTTTTTTTTTTTGATTTATTGTAGAGATGAGGTTTCGCCAAGTTGCCCAGGCGGGTCTCGAACCCGCGGGCTCAGGCAATCCGCTCACCTCAGCCTCCCAAGGCGCGGGATTACAGGCTGAGCCACCGAGCCCGGCTAGGAAACAGATTTTTAAAAAGAGGTTGGCAATAGATGAGAGTTGAGCAATCTCCCATCACCCTCTGCTCTCCTCCTCCCACCCACTTCAGCCATCATAAGGAAAAATGGAGAGAATGAGCTTGAGGTGGAGAGGTTAAGCACCACACATTTGCTGTGTTCAGAGTGGAGCTCGTGGCCAGGATCCGAGGGAGAAGAGGCAAGAAGAGAGAGGGTGCTGTGGTCAATGTGCGAAGGAGGCAGGGCTGCTGGGTCAGAATTAGCAGTGGGTCAAGCCTCAGCTTGATTGTTGCAAAGGTACAGCCCAAAGGGAGGACAATGGCTAAAGGCAGTGGCATGACTCTGGGACGGGCCATGATGACACTATGTCAGATTCTGTGTCCAGTGATTCTGGAAGGAAAAGCAGACTGGAAGCCAGGCCTGGGTTCAGTTCCTTGACCTCCCGCTTACTTGCTGGAGGGCCTTAGGCACATCTCCCGCCATCAGAAGGCAGTTCCTCACCTTGGGGTAAATGACACCTCCCCAGGGGCCTCCACCAGCTAAGGCTCTAGTGGGAGAACCAGTGTACACGGGACTTGGTGTGTGCTGGTGTAGAATACATCTTTCTGGGCTCAAGGTGGTTGTCAGAGGTGGGCATCCGTCTGCCCTTCTACAGGTCTGGTGACAACCCTTCCTGGGGTCAGGGACCACGTTTTTCCCCATCTGGCCTAAATGGCGAAATCCAGCTCTCCTGTCAAGGACTGATTCAGCGGCCACCACCTCCTGCTCCTGTGAGTTCCAGGAATGCCTATAATCCTCCAACCTACCACCTGCCATTGATGGTTACTCATCCACGGCCACATGCCATTGGATGTTGGGCCGAGCGTGCCTGTCCTCGCTCCCGTGGTGGGCATAGGTTGCTGTGTGTCTTGTGAAGCGCTTTTTACACTGCCTGAGCTCGTGCCACTCCCAGCAGTCCTGCTGACTAAGTGATATTTCTATCTCATTTTACGGGCAAGGATCTGGGAATCTGCCTCAGTTGCCCATTTACAGCAAGGCCTAGCCCACGACAGCTCACTGCTGCTTCTCAGGGCTTCATCACCATCATGATGGCCGCTTGGCTCACCCCATGATGGGCACCAGTCCGAAGGGGCGGAAGGGCCTGCTTCCGCGGGGACCCTCCAGCGCCAACCCCCTTTGCCTGTGGGTCCTTGAGTCTCCGGTCCCAAACAGCTGCTGCCTACACCTGTCTCATTTCTCAGTGTGGCAGTTGGGGGGGGGTGGGGGAAGCAAGTTACCTTCAAGTCTGAGTTGGCCTGATTCTGCCAAATAAAACACTAAATGTATGCCAAGAAACATTTTACGTGGTTGGTTACGTGTTAGCAGGCCAAGTGCACAATTTTCCATCAAAACTTTTCCATTGCTCCAAAGTGTCTCTGACACAGAAGCTGCAGCATCCTTGTCACGGCTCACATTTTACTTGGGATCTGGTGTTTTCAGAATGTCACCACCTTCTACTTTGCCCTCCCCCGTGGAAATATTTCATAAGAATGTTTTCAGCTGTCGCGGTGGTGCAAAACTCCTTCAGAAGGTTTTCTTTGTCCGGCTCAGAGAGTAACCCTTTTTTGTGAAGTCTCTGCCACGTTTCACTGGCCATGACAGGCCTTGCCAGGGCCCATGGAATGGCTCAGCTCCCGTTACAGCAAAAGCCATCTAAGTTTCATGGATGTGTTTGTGGAAACAGTTGCAGACTCCTCTGCCGACAGCCCACTTCTAGTGTGTAATTTTTGATAGACCGTGCACTCAGCACAGCGGAGGAATTTGGACAGCCCTCGGAATGTGCTGGAATGGAATCTGGCTGGGCCGTCTGTCCAGGTCTCTGATATAGCTGTAAGAGAACATTTGTCCACTCATTAAGCAGATACTTAATGGACTCCTCTTCTGTTCCAGAGACTGGGCTAATCACAGAGATAAGGGCAGCCAGGGCCTCAGGCTCAAGGAGTCTCGTCAATGGGGGATAGAAGAGGCACCTGCATTTTGTTCCTAAATACATCAGAACCATGTTAGGAAGCAGATGGACTGTGTTGTGCATTTATTGTAATGGATGTCATTAAAGAAAACACCCAGCCGTTGTACCACTAATTCCCATGTGTTATTACTTAGTAAGACTAAGTTGGAAGGAGGCAGAAGAAGCCGTTAATTAAAACCTATGTTAAAGAAAAACATTGAGTAAATACTGTAGTAAATGTTGCAGGTGGTAGGTTATGATAAAAGATTATGGTACAGATCATGACGGTGACTCATGAGTGTCTGCTATATCTGGAGAAGTTAAGTTCAGGTGTATTTTGTGCTGATTGGGTGCCAGGGGCTTTAATATATTATCATCTAATCTTTAGATGGTGTTACCATTCCAACTGAACTGATAAAACTGAGGTTCAGAAAGGTGAAATGATTTGCTCAAAGTCACATGACTAGTAAGTGAGGGAACTTGGATTTGAACCTAGGTCTGTCTGATTCCTGATGCCGAACTCTTAACCACTATGCCATATGACAGTTGATCAAATAAAGACATGATTCTTTCCTTCCTAAGGTATAATCCAGGAAAGCACCCCAACCTGGAGGGGGTGGCCTTGACTGAGCTTTAGCAAGGGAAGCTTGTGTGGTAAGGCAGTATGTCCCATGGATCAGATACCCATGATTATTGGTTGACTGGGTTGAATGAGAGTGATGTAAATGGTTTTTTCCTCATATAAATGAAATCTTGAGCTAGGCCGTGGGTTGGCTCTTCTGTGATATCAGGACCTAGGATCCTTTTATCTCTCTGCTCCACCAGTTGCCCCAGGGTGCAAGGTAGCAGATGCAGCTCCAGCCATGACATTCTTGCTCTAAAGAAGAGGGAAAGGGCGAGTGTACATTCCTGCCAACAAGTGAGCTGCCTTGAAGGAACCTCCCTGGGAGCAGAGCCCAACAATTCATCTCCACATCTTGCTGACCAGTGCTGGTTATTAGGGAGGCTTCCCCCTGTATGTAGGGCACATGTGAGCAGAGGCCAAAAGTCCTGCCGTCAAGGTGCTTACAATGGGTCCACCTGCTTCCTGGTGAGGCTGTAAGGCGATGTCATTGAGTGGAGAGGAAGAAGTCTCCTCGGAATGGGGACTTGATTCTGTAGTGGCCCCGGTAAGCTCCTGGGTCTGTTTTCATTTCTTCAGCGCATTTATTTGGTGTTTAATTGGAGTGGAAAGTTGCAGCAATTACATCACCTGCCCAAAGACAGCCCCTGCTCACCATCCCATCAGGCCCTCTGAAAAGATAAGAGTTACTCTTGGGTACAAAACAATCTGACTCTCCAACCTGCCACCTTCCTGGGCAATTAGAACAGGAGCCCAGAGCCAGCCTTTCACCCCGAATCCTGGGCTAGCTGTCACATGGGCTGGCCAGAGCCCCTTGTGGTGGTGACCACAAGGGTGGTAGTGTTCTTACAGCTTGTGAGTAAGTATGGGACCTGGATGCTGTGGGCTGCCTGCACTCCACCCTCCCTCCCCCTCCATCCCCTGGGGGTCTGGGTTTGATTTTTGCTTCTCAGCTCAGGAAGGTATACTGGCCAGTTGCCAGGAATACCAAGTTTGGAGAGTTCCTTAAAATCAGCAGCACCCTTCTGAGTTGCCAGTGTTGTTCCAGGGGCTACTTCAGAGCAGATCAAATCTTGCTCATGTGAAGAAGCTCCCTCTGCTGGGATTTGGGTTCATATGGGTCTGAAATGTGCCCTTTTCACTTTTTGGGAATCAGGATGCCAGACTGTGGAAAGAATGTCAGGGGTAAAATGGGAGCAGGATGGGTGATCCAGCCCCCATTCTTTCATTCTCCTGCTCAGGGGACTTTCCTCCAGGTGGATGGGGCAGAGCTGGGACTGCTGGCTTCTGCTCTCCTTCTGCCTTTGTTCTGTAATTACCTCCAAGCAAATAGCCTTGTAAGGAGACTGGAGAGATGTTTCACAGGGCGTTAGAAATCAAACTGCTATTAATATGCTAATTACAATAGGCTCCATATTTACCATTTGAGCGGGTCCTGGAGAGCCTCTCCTTGGCAACACTGTTAGATGTTCTGTTCTTGAAATAGAAAATCCATATTATTTTTTCATGAAAGCTCTAAATCCCAGCTTTCCCTACGAACAGCCAGCCCTTCTCCTTGGATTTAGTACATCTAGCCCTGGCTCCGGTGGTGAAGCCTGAGTGGGACGAAGTGGGGAGACTTGATGCAGTAGGAAAGCAGGCAGTTCCTCAGAGATGTCTGTAGGTGCTGGGGCCCCAGAGGTCCCAGGCTAGTTACCTGCTAATGCCGTTGTACATCTAAGCACTATTTTTGGCATTGACATCACTGCTACTGGTTTTATTTTTAGATTGAATGATGCAGGTGCTGTTTGAAAATGTCTTTTCCCCACAACACTTTGTCCTGGAAGTACCTGGGATATGAGGAAACCAAAATGGCAGCCACTCAGCCAAGGGCAATATAAATGTTTGGGAAAGAGAGGTGATTGGCCTATTTGCTTTGAGGGTGGATCCTAGAGGGCAGGAGGCAGGATCGATCCCACCCCTTAGCTTTCTGAGGAACTGGGCAGGCTGGATCCCTCTCTGAATTGGGGCCTTCCGTCTACTGGCACATGCTGTTCCAATCAGGGATTGAAGGTAGCCAGTGAAGGGCATGGAACTTTTCTGAGGGGAGGATGTAGATTCTAGAAGAACAATGCACTAGCAAATGTATTTTATAAAGCTAACAACTATTTATTAAGCATCCACTATACACCAGACCTAAGTTAGACATTGGCGATACATTGGGGAATGTTCCAGTTACCACGGCTGGGTGATGTAGTGGTGTAAAGCAGCCATTTATTATGCTCAGAGATTCTGTGAGTCAGGAATTCAAACAGGGTAAGGTAGGGATGGCTTACTTCCACTCCACGTTGTCTGGGGCCTCAGCTGAAGGACTTAAGGGCCAGGAGCTAGAAAACCAATTAGTTTACATGTCTAGCAGTTGATGTTTAGTTTCTCCTCCTGTGGGCTCACCACGTGGCCTGTGTTTCCTCACAGTATGGTGGCTGGTTCCAAGTGGGAGTGTCCCAGAAGATGGAGAGCCCAGCGGAAGCTGATCCTCTTTGTGCCCTAGCCTCAGAAGTCACAAAGCATCACGTTCACCATGTTCTATTGGTTAGAATAGTGAGAAACCCCAGCCCAGTTTCAAGGATATGTCAGTCATACCATATGAGGGAAATATGAGATATATGTATATAGTTCCAGAATATAAGAGACTTGAAAAATATGAGCAAGAAAGAAGAGGCTATAAGAAGTGGCAAAGTGGCTTAGAAAATAAATCAAACCTTTACAAATGGAAATTTAATAAATGGAAGCAAAAACTCAATGGACATGTTAAACAGCAGATTAGACTTAGAGAATGAAAAAATTAGAAAAGTGGAAAATATACTCCAGTAAATGAACTAGAGCGCAACCCAGAGACATTCAGAAATAGGAATAATAAAGGACAGGTGAAGAGACACGTAGGATACAGTGAGAAGGTCTAACACACATCCAGTTCAATTTTCAGAAGGAGATAATATGGAAAATGGGAAAGAGACAGCATTTTAAGATGCATTTTAAGAGACTATTGTAGTCTCTGAAGGTGTGGAGCTTCGACTCTAGGAAATTTAATGAGGCTCAGGCATGACAAATAACAATAAACCTACTCCTAGACACATGAATATAAACCTGCAGTCCACCAAAGACAAAGATAAGATTTTAAGATCAACCAGAGAGAAGAGCAAGATTTCCTACTGAAATGGTGATTAGTCTGTCAAATTACTTCTCCAAAATGATTTCTGAAAGCCAGAAAATGGTAAAATATCTTAGGTGCTGAGAGAAAGTAACTGTTAGCCTATAATTTTGTACCCAGTGAGAGTGCCTTTCAAGAACTAGAGCAGAATTAGAGAAGGAAGAACAAAGTTTGGATAAGTTACCACAAATATACTTCACAATAGGACATTCTAAAGGATGTATTTCAGGCCAAAGAAACTACCAGATGAAGGTCTGAGGTACAAAATGGAATGAACACAAATTTTGGTAAATATTTGGCTATACTGAAACAAATGCTGGTTGTATAAAATAGTCTCAACTGAGGGATTTAAAAAAGCAAGATAGAACTAAAATACTTGATCACTGGAACATGTAAACTGGGAGGAGATGATCAGAATTAAAGCCTTCTAAGCCTTATGTCTTTTTTTGGAAGGAAAGTAGAGATGTCAATTAACTTTGGATTTACTAAGAACAAGACAGTGTAATTTCCAAACTAGTAGAGCAGCAGTTTCCCTGCCTAAACTTCCTAAGGAGTTAAAGCTATTTTCATAATAATTCATAATAACATTATTTGTTCTTTGCGCACTCATTCTCCCACAAGTATATAGTAGAGTTTTCTAGAACTTACTTGACATGTGATATTATACTCTCACAGTTAATAGAATGTGTGCTTGTGTATTCTTGTGTTTGAAATTTTTCTCAGTTTCTTTTCCTTTTTTTGAGGCTAATTACTTTAGTGTGAATATTCATTTTTCTGTGGAAATATTACTATGGTTGATTTTTGGGGTGCTTAATAAATATGGCATGTACATAGATTATATTTCTAAAATCCAAGAAGTTCTGAATCCTGAAATATGTATGACTTCAAGGATTTTTCCTTTATTTATTTATTTTATTATTTATTATTATTTTTTTTTGAGTTAGAGTCTCACTCTGTCACCCAGACTGGAGTGCAGTGGCCGCTCCCGGCCACCATAGCCTCGACTGGCCGGGCTCCGGCGATCCTTCCGCCTCAGCCTTCGAAGTAGCTGGAATTACAGGCACTCGCTACCACACCCGGCTAATTTTTTGATTTTTTGTAGAGATGAGGTCTCACCAAATTGCCCAGGTGGGTCTTGAACCCTCAGGCTCAGGCAATCCACTCACCTCAGCCTCCCAAAGTGCGGGATTACAGCCTGAGCCGCCGAGCCCGGCTGGATTTTTCCTTTTTAAAAAAATTTTCATTGTCTATATTTAAGGTACTCAGCATGATGCTTTACTGTACATACACACAGTGAAATGATTACTACAGTTAAGCAGACTAACATATCCATCACCTCTCATAGTTACCTCTTTTATATGTATGTGGCAAGAGCACCTCAGATCATCTACTCTTTCAGCAAATTTTCAGTACCCAGCACAATATTATTAGCTATCATTCTCATGCTGTACATTAGATCTCTAAATTGATCATCCTACATAACTGCAACTTTGTGCCCTTTGACCTACATCTCCCCTCCCCATCTCCCATAACTATAGTTCTACTTTCTGCTTCTAGGTATTTAACTTTTTTTTTTTTTTTTTTTAAGATTCCACATATAAGAGAGAGAATGCAGTATTCTTTTTTCTATGTTGACTTATTTCACTCCCCATTTTATTCGCCAGTTTCATCCCTGTTGCTGCAAATGGCAGGGTTTCCTTTTTTTTTTTTTTTTTTTTTGAGGTGGAGTCTCACTCTGTCGCCCCGACTGGAGTGCAGTGGCCGCTCCCGGCCACTGCAGCCTCTACCTGCTGGGCTCAGGTGATCCTTCCGCCTCAGCCTTCCAAGTAGCTGGAACTACAGGTGCGCGCTACCACGCCTGGCTAATTTTTTGATTTATTGTAGAGATGAGGTCTCACCTGCCTAGGCGGGTCTCGAACCCGCGGGGTCAGGCAATTCCCTCACCTCAGCCTCCCAAAGCGCGGAATTACAGGCTGAGCCACCGAGCCGGGCGGGTTTCCTTTTTTTAAGGCTGAATAATATTCCACTCTACAGTTGACTGGTGAATAATATAGGTTCGAACTGCATAGGTCTACTTATAGTGAATTTTTTTTCCAAATGCAGTACTCAAGGGATGGTAAACCCACGTTTATAGAGGGCCAACTGCACAACTTGAGTATGCTCAGATTTTTATATCCATAAGGGATTAGTTCTAGTACCCCTCTTGTATACCAAAATCCACAGATGCTCAAGTCCCCAGTATAAAATGGTGTAATATTTGCATATAATCCACGTGCATCCTCCTGTATACTTTAAGTAACCTTTAGATTACTTCTGATATTTAATACCATGTAAATGTTATGTAAATAGTTGTTATACTGTGTTGTTTAGGGAACAATGACAAGAAAAAATAGTCTGTGCATGTTCAATACAGACAAACATCTATTTAGAAAAATACTTTTGATCTGCAGTTGATTGAATCCATGGATGCAAAACCTATGGATATGGAGGGTCAACTACATAACACAATTTCTTTTTTTTTTCTCTCTCTCTTAGACCTGGGGTCTTGCTATGCTGCCCAGGCTGGAGTACAATGGCTATTCACAGGGGTGATCATAGCTCACTGTAGCCTTGAACTCCTGGGCTCAAGTGATCCTCTGGCCTCAGCTTCCCAAATAGCTAGGACTACAGGTGCTTACCACTGGTCCTGTCTACAATTTCTTTATCCATTCTTCCATCCATGGATACTTAGGTTGTTTTCATAGCTTGGCTATTGTTAATAATGCTGCAGTGAACATGTGGGTGCAGATATCTCTACAAGGTGCTGATTTTATTTCCTTTGGGTATATACCCAAAAGAGGGATTGCTGGGTCATATGGTGGTTCTACTTTCTAATATGGAAAATTTAATAGATATAACCCATATAAACAAAAGCTGCTTGAGGTCTTCAGAATCTGTAGAGGCACAAAGATATCCTGAGTTCCTAAAGTTTGAGAGTCACTGCAATAGAGGGAAGAAAAAGATAATAAATAGAAACAAGACTTAAAAGACAATCTGAGGCCAGGTGTGGTGGCTCAAGCTTGTAATCCCAGCACTTTGGGAGGCTGAGGCGAGAGGATTGCTTGAGCCCAGAAGTTCGAGACCAGCCTGGGCAATTTGGTGACACCTCGTCTCTACAATGAAAATCAAAAAATTAGCTGGGCATGGTGGCATGTGCCTGTAGTTCCAGCTACTCGGAAGGCTGAAACGGAAGAATCACCTAAGCCCAGCAGGTCGAGGCTGCAGTAGCTGTGGGCATGCCACTGCACTCCAGCCTGGGTGACAGAGTAAGACTCCAACTCCATTAAAAAAATACAATAAAATAGACAATCTGGCTGGGTGTGGTGGCTCATACCTGTAATCCTAGTACTTTAGGAGGTTGAAGCAGGAGGATTGCTTGAGCCCAGGAGTTAAGACCAGCCTAGGCAACATAGTGAGATCTTGTTTCTAAAAACAACAAAAACATAAAAAGGCAATTTTTGTCAAATAACATTTCCCGGTCTTTGAGAAACAACTGCGGCTATATTATTATCTTTTTATTCTAAGATGATAAGTCAAGATATAAATGTTTACATCTAGAGAACTGATAAAGTAAGGCCCTAATACATTCTGCAGGCCTAGGGACACTGATCTGGAGGAATTTCAAGAATGGGTCATACTCATCCTGCATTAGATAACAACACCTACTGAACAACAATGATATTACAACCTAGCTCTATGAAACGAAGGACTTGTCAGAGTAAATGCTGTATTCAGACATAGAAAAGAGCAAATTCTGTCAGGGAGAGTATTTTATTATATAATAGACTTGGACAAAACAAATTCTCAGGGTGCAGAGGACAACTCAAAGTCACAATGGCAATTCTTTTGCCTATATACCCTCTTCCTCCATTAGAAAGTTAGTGGTCCCTCAGGGAA
This sequence comes from Tarsius wallacei, assembly GCA_963574415.1. NCBI lineage: Eukaryota > Metazoa > Chordata > Mammalia > Primates > Tarsiidae > Tarsius > Tarsius wallacei. The sequence goes on along the minus strand of CAUYQG010087882.1, from coordinate 21,260 downwards.
TCAAGCAGAGAGTAGAATCAGAATCACCTTGGAATTTTAAAGAAACAATCATTCCAAGGCTTTACAGAAGAATCAGAGTTTCTGGTCCCAGAATTTTGTATTTTAAAAAAGTTTTCCAGGGAACACAGTCCTGTTTGACAATATCTGGTCCAGAATCTCTGCTGAGGATGATTTCTGCTCCACAGGATTTGTGTAAGGGCTGGACAGCTAAGCTTTGTGCCTTGTCTAAGCCAATGCCTGCCACCCCAACTCTCCACTGGTTGCTGCCTTATTCCTTCTGCTGCCATCAGTGCCCAGTTTTTGGCCTTGAGTCCTGGGCTTTAGACTGTGTTCATAACTCATTACTTCTTGATTTCTGGGATCCTGTCTTATTTCTGCGGTTAAGCTAGCTAGAGTCCTGCTTGTCTATCTTCCCGATGCCCAATAAGATCAGTCCCATTAACTGTGTCTGGATTTCTACTCTTAGCATTGCCTAAATCCAACTTCAGACAGGCTTTGGGCTTTCCATCTCCTTCTCTTTCCTTTAACTCTATATGTGCCCCAAGACCACCCACAGGGAAGAGCTTAGAATAGAGAAAACTACCAAAAATTAACAACAACAAAACAGAACTGCAACTTTTCTGCATGTTTCAGCTCCAACGGGCTCAGCCCAAGCCACCACTGATCTTTTTTCCCACAAATTTTCAACACAATCTATAGGAGGATTTGTCTTCTCCTAGGGGAACTCTTCTCAACACTGACAAAAGCAGAAATCTGCTCTGTCAACCCTCTCTTTAGCAACCTACCAGGGCTGAGCTACCCCATGGTATCTCTGTGGCATTGTCAAAGAAGACAGAGAGTGTCTAAGCCAACCAGAGAATAGCATGTGGGTGAGGCCCAGGATGGGGAAGGAAAACTCTTAACAGAGTGAGGTGTGAAAGGGGCTCGTGGCCAATTGGAGCCTGAGCCCCAGTGGAGTGAAGTGATGCCCAACACCTTGCCCTATCCAAGGTAATGACAGTGATCTGGAAGTGGTGTGTTTTCAGGGCTGGGTAAAGAATAGCTGTGAAGACTGGAGAAGCTTGTGTATACTCCAAAGATCAAGCAATACATAGGAAGTAAGGTAGGCTGTGGCCTTCCCTAGCTCTGAGTCAATTCCCTCAGCACCACGAGGAGGTACTTTCAGAAGGACCTGTGTCACATCCGCAGATCCGTCCCCTGTGAGGTGAAGGCTGAGGCACCAATGTCAAGGCACCTGTAGGAGTGTCCATCTGTGCAAGTTGGCACTTAGGGTCAGGGAGATGTTTGGGAAGGCCGTGGTCACCACGGAAGAGAGGGTAGCCTTAGTGGAGAATGTCCCTTCTTGGTGCATGCCTCACCACTGCCTCCTTAATTCCTGCTCCTGGACGATGGGAGGGTGAGCATTCATCTGGGTTGTTGTTGGCTTGTTTGCCTTCGAGAGCCCCGCATCCAGGTGCCCGGGAAGTTCTGACTGAAGTCCATTCAAGATAGCAGCAGCAACTAAACTTAGGCCCGCTAGCCCCGCTGTTCACAGCTCTTCAGGAGTTTCTTTCCACATTCACTTCCTACCCCTCATCCCCTTGCCTGGCCTCTTGGCCATGTGGTTAAGTCTCTCCCTCCCTTTGTGCCCCTTTGTGTCTCAGAGCTTCTACCAGGATTCATAGCCATCAGGTGGCAGGGTGGCGGTCATGCTTCCTGGCTCAGATGACTTGGCTCTGTGAGGGTGAGATTTGGACAAGGTGTGGAGGCCTTCTCCTTTGCCAGGCTGGTCAGCATCTGCTGAGCAGATACTGATCTTCTCAGGGTGGCTGTGTCAATCACGCCCAAAGGGGAGAGGCCTCAGTGTGGAAAGTATTTGAGCCTTGGACAGCACCATGGTTGGCCCAAGATGGCTTGGCCCCTTCCTTCCAAGGGCCCCTGCTGGTTTCTCCATTGTGCAGTGGGGAGGGAGCAAACGGCTGGCTTGCCCGGCACCAGTGAGCATCCCGGGGCCACAGGTGGGCCAGGGCGGGGGTGGCAGCATTCTGAGATATCTAACCAGAGTGCATGGTTGGCCCAGTAATGTTAGCATCTGACTGTCACCCTCATGAGGAACAGCCTCCTCCCCTAGCTCAACCAGGGACACAAATGGATTGTACTTTCTGCAAACAGTAGCTGCTCTGACCACGTGATTTGCCTGGTGTCACCCAGTTGCTGAGCGGTGGTACCAGAATTGAAGCTGTGTCCATCTCATGCCCCAGCCCAAGCCCTCCTGCCCTCCAGCTTGGCTGCCGTCTCCTGGGCCTGGTCCCCCACCCCCAGGGGTTGAGGGGAGCTTTGGTATATTTCTATCTGCCAAGTCATAGTCCCGCCTGTGCTTTCATTCTCCCCTCTTTCCCGGTCTCTCAGGGAGGCAGACAGGGTAGAGAGTTAATAGCTCCATTTTACAGGAAACTGAGGCCAAGGGATTCATCTCAGATCACCAAGTTTGTAAATGACAGAACTGAGCCTCATGTTCTGAGATTATAGCTCTTGTGTTAGCTCAGGCTGCTATAACAAAATACCACAGGCTAAGGGCTTAAACAACAGTCATTTATTTTCTCCCAGTTCTGGAGGCTGGAAGTCCAAGATCAAGGGCTGGTTTCTGACTCTCTTGCTGGCTTGTAGCTAGCTGTCTCCTTGCTGTGTCCTCACATGGCCTTTCCTCTGAGCTCTCTGGTGTTTCTTCTTCTTCGTGTAAGGACACCAACCCCTATTAGATTAGGGCCCCGCCCTCATGACCTCATTTAACCTTGAGTACCTCCCCAAAGCCCTGTCTCCAAATAGGAGGGAAGGGAGGGCTTCAACATATAAATTAGGGGCCAACATAATTCAGTTCACAGCGTACCCTGAGCCCCTTCCAGTTTTGAGTCCCCCGTATCACACCAGGAGCTTGCTGCTACTGTGCATCAGAGGAGTCATTTGGAGAGATTGTGCAGGAGCCCAGGGATTGGGCTGAGGCAATCCAAGAAGGCTTCCTGGAGGAGATGTGTGTGCACACACACTAGGGTTGGAGGGGTGCCTGCACTTAGGGGGCATCTGGCTCATTCCAGGGCATCCACCCTAGTTACTTAGATGGGCTGTGGCTGTTTTCTGGGAGCCACTTTCTCTCCAGAGATGTAGCAAGAGGGGACTCTCCGGTTGTAGGCTGATGCTGCCAATCCTGTAGCTCTTCCAGCTCTTTAATATGGGAGGGAATAGGAACCCAAGTGGTCAGGGCTGGGCAACAAAGGGCAGAAATCCAGCTGAGCATGGAGCCTTCCATCTGCAGAAGGGTCTGCAGAGGGGTCCAGGGTGTGTGGCAGCCAGTGCCTAGCTGCTGTGGGCGGATCATGTTTTTGTGAAGGTGAACTGAGTTAGGACAGCATCTCACATGGGGCTCTTGGCATAAATTCACTGGCCTTTCTCATCCAGTATCTGACCCCTGTTCTCTTCACATGCTGGATGTGGCAGTTGAAGGGAATCTGCACCACCAGGTTTAGAAAACTTCAATTTTCTCAGTGCCCGTGTTTCTGGAATGAGAGGGCTATTCCCAGGGAAGAGGTTTGGGTTCCTGCAGCAAGTCCCATGAGGGCACCACAGCAAATTCCTGTTCCGAGAGAGGTCGTAGTGGGTGCCTGGAAGAAAGGCTGAGTGAGGATGAGAGGCTGAGGGAGGCGATTGAGTAAGTCAGGGGAGGCCAGACAGGACTGAGGAAATCTAGTAGGGGGGCTCTGCTCTTTTGGTAAAACTTCCTGTTTCTCACATTTCCTCTGTGAGGGCACAGTGCCAGGCCCTGCCCCAAAGCAGAGTCTAGGAGCGGGTGTCCATTTCTTGGGTGCAGAGCCTGTCTTTGGCATCTCTTTTGCCTGTCCCTTGGCCTGGTAGGGCTCCAGAGAAGCTTCGTATGTTGCTGTTCAGAGTCTAGAGCACAGCCTGCCCCCTTGCAGCTCCATATTAAAGTACTTGAAGCTAAGTTAAGAGAAGATGGGCCATCTCCCCTCCCCCATCTCTCATCCCCTATCTTCTTCCTCCGCTCTGGGCCCAGAGCCCTTTGCTCTGGGTCATGCTCTGTTCCCAGACCCTGCGGAGAATGCTGGGAAGCCTTTTCCCTTCCTGCCTGAGGGAGGCCCCTGAGCATTTCTGAGCCCACAACCGCTGCTTCTCTGGTGGGAAATAGTAGTTTTCTCTTATAAGAGGCGAGTCACTGCCCTTCCCTCCCTCTGATTCCCAAGGGTAAGTGTCTCTGGGACAGCAGAGAGGCCTCTAGGAAGGCCTCCTGGCCAGGTGGGGTCTGGCCTCTCCAGGAGTACCGTGGACTTTGGAGCCAAAAGACCTGGACTCAGATCCCAGCTTCTCTGCTGACCTTGAGCAAGTTCCTTAAACTGGCGAAGCCCTGGGTTTCTGTGCAGAAGGACTGGGTAGTGCCGTCTACCCCACAGTGGGACAAAGTGAGAGAGTGGTGTGGTCCAGCATCAACTCATGCTAAATACATGTAGAGCTTGGGTGCCTGGTAGGTGGAGTCCACATTTATCAATCTGTGGCCTTTGCTGCTAACTGCCTGGATGGGGAGGCCTCATCTTCATCATGATTCAAACCATCCTCCTATTCAGCAAGCCTCACCACCATTCATTCATTCATTTCTGAGAACCTGCCACATACCAGGCCTTGTTCTCAGCACTGGGGAATGCAGCCATGGGTAAGACAGACCAGGACCTGTGCTCTAATTCTGGGTAGAAGGTGGGGTGAGAAGTTAATCAAGCACTCAGCCAAGCAGATTTCAGAGGACACCTGTGTTGAGTGCCTCCAAGGAGAGGCGATGGGAGCCCTGAGAGGCTGTGCTGGGTGTCCAGCACTGGGTGAGGCTCAGTTGGGATTCAGAATTGAAAGGCAGCCTTGCCCTTGGAAAGTGTGGGTCCTGGCTGCAGGCTATTTTCACTCTGTGCTCTGTGATCATCAGAGGCGATAATGCTACAAGGAATAGTCAATATTAAAAAAAAAATCAGTTCTTGGGAAACTTAAGAGCCCTGTAACTGTCTTAGGCTTAATATTTAGATGAAGCCATGGCCTGGGGTCACAGATGGCCTGGATGTCTGCGTTCTTGAATTCATGCACACCACCAGCCTTCCTGGCTCTTGTAAGTGAAGTCAGTGTCAGTCCAGGTGTTGGTGTGCCCAGCTCAGGATTGCCTCTGGCCTGTGCCCTTGGGAAACCCTAGGACACTTGAGTCTGAATGACCTGATGTGACCAGGATGAGGGCAGTCTTGCACAACTCTTGCATCTTGGGAAAACAAATGTGATTCCTAATGTGTTGCCTTGAGTTCCTGGAACCAGGGTGTTTATTTTATGTAATATACAGCAGAGATCATCCTGTTGACTTCAGAACCTTCCCACATCTAAACTATAACTCTTTATAAAAGGTCCTTTCAATGTGGATTACCCCGGCATATTGCAGGGAGGAAAATGTTCTGCATTTCAGGTCACCATCTTGAGAATTGAACACATGCTTTTTGAGATGTGGGGGCCCTAATTCTACCAGGAAACAGCCATCTGTTTGCTCATGTGCAGGGGCTGCCCAAAGAGCATGGGACCCTTGGAGACTCCCAACAGCAGTGTGGGACAGATGAGGGAAGTTGAGCGGATACGTTTGTGTTAGAAGCAATACCTAGGTCTCCTGCCATGGCACAGCAGCATCTGAAACTCATCCAGATGCAGTAGATGAAATCTAAGTGGGTGAACATTCAGTTCCAGTTAGCCCCTAACTGGCAGTCTGTGCTTAGACTCTTTCCTGGTTGGTATTTGAAGTGTGGGTATGCAGGATTTTGGCAGAAATGTACTGGGTCTGTTCCTTATAATCATCATAGATAAAGAATATTTTCTGAGGATTTAACATGAGGCAAGCACTGTGCTGAGCATCTTGACTTATTCATACCTCTGAGGTCGGTCATATTATTATTATCATCTTCATGTTAGGACCAAGAGAGTACATCTGAGAAAAGGTCATACAACCAGTACATGGTTGTATCAGGTGAGTATACATGTAGCTGCTGTAACAAAGACCCAGACTAACACTGGTCTAATCAAGGTAGAAGCTTATTTCTCCCTCATGGAGCAGTCCTGGGGTTGGGGTCTAGGGCTGTTATGGAAACTCTGTCTATACAGTCATTGAGTTCCCAGTCTCCTTTTAGCCTTCGGATGTTGCCCTCATCAACGTGGGAGAGCCCATTGTGTCAGTGTTCTACCCTGTGGGAAGGGGGAAGGGAGAAGGGAAAGGAAGGGCACACACAGTCTTTCTCTTCAAGTGTGTCACCCAGAACTAACTTGGACCCGTTGTTTCTGCCCACATTTCATTGCTCAAACTTGGTCATCTAGCTACCTATGGCTGCGGAGGTTGCTAGGGAATATAGTCTTCCTTTTGGGCGGTCACGTGTCCAGCTAAAAATGGGAGATGTGTCACTATAGAAGACACAATGAATAGCTATTGGGTGACAGCCATTTGTTTCTGCCCCAGAAGTGGGGCTGGGATGTGAGTCCAAGTGGTCTATTGATGGGTTCCTGCCCTTCCTCTGCACTACCTCCCCCGGCTGAGTTCTAGGTCAGCATCAAGGAAGAGTACAGCGCTAGACAACATCCTTGGGCAGGGATGGTGGGTGTTTCTGCTGACCGTTTGCTTCTCTGGGACTAGCACAGTTCAGGGCGTGAAGTAGGCATTCAGTAACTCAGTCTTAAAGAAAGGGAGGAAGCCAGACCCGGTGGCTCACGCCTGTAACCCCAGCACTTTGGGAGGCAGAGGTGACAAGCCTGCCTGAGCCCAGAAGTTTGGACCAGCCTGGGCAACATAGCAAGACCTTGTCTCTACAGAAACTAGCCAAGCATGGTGGTGCATGCCTGAGGTCCCATCTACTTGGGAGGCTGAGGCCAGAGGCTCAACCGAGTCCAGATAGTCAAGGTTGTGGAGAGCTGTGATTGTGCCGTTACACTCCAATCCGGGCAGCAGAGTGAGACTCCAACTCAAACAAAACAAAACAGGGGAGGGCAAGAAGAAGCTGGCCTACCAGATCCAATCCCAGCTACGTGAGCTGAGCAAGCCTGGATGTGAAGGTAGGGGGCTGGGAACTGAGGTGAACAACAGCCAGAAGGCAGCTGGGTCTAGAGGGGTTCTCTCTGGTACAGCTCCACAACTGCTTTGGTCTGGACCAGAGGTTTGGGGGGAATCCTGTTGGCTTCCCTGGCCTAACTCTAACTTTGACGCCTGTGAACTGTGCTTCCAGAGTGGAAATTCAATTACAAGCCGCCTTTGGGAGGAACTGGATTTCTCTACTGCTGGTGGTCGCTTGGGCTAGGCCATATATATTCCCAATTCAGGTGCAGCTGCACAGAGCTGGGGTTCAGCAGCTGCTGGCCTCAAGTCAGAATCCTGTCTACAAGGAAGGGTCCCTGCCTCCCTCCCGCTGTGCCCCAGCTGCCTGCTCTAACTGGCCCTGACTCATCTAGCACAAAATGCAGTTTTAGCCTGACCTTTCAGAACCCATGGCCCCTGTGAAAAGGTCCTCAGAGGGCTTTCAAAGGCAGCACATTGCATATGTGGAGTTTAAAGTTGGCCTGTCTCTGTTATTATATTTTCTGAGCAAAGCTTCTCTCCACGCAGGTGCTCAGAAGGAAAAATAAGTAAGCATCGGAGATTCCAGCTTGGAATTTTTCAATCATCTGAACATTGTTCTTGGCAAGGAATAATTTAAAACAAACAGCTGTTATGGGTTACATTTTTAGACTGGTTAGAAAGAAGGCTTTTGCCCCAATCCTATTCTTCGATCATCCCAATCATTTTTTTTCTATTCCCGTTTTCTCTCTTGTGCCGAGTAACGGAAGAGGCTACCTGTTAGGTTAGCATCAGTTGTATCTGTGTCAGAATGTCTGTTTCAAGCTTGGCATTCAGAGGGAGAGAGAAAGCGTTAGCACAGAGCAGCGCTCCAGGCTGAGACGGAGCTTATGAGGTCTAGACAGTTATGAGATACATGGGACTCTTAAAAAGGAAAAGCAAGGAGGAGAGAAAGGCACGTGTTTGGGGGTTCTGCATGCTTCTATTCTGTATTTGTATAGCTGAGAAAGCTTTAGTTGAAAATAAGTGGTATTTGGCAAGAGGTGGTACTGCGTGCTAACAAATGGATTGTGCTGTTTTCCTTAGATAAAAATGGAAATGCATGCGGTGTTTTGCTTTTTTTCCTCTTGATGATTAAAAACGTCTACTTGGCTCTATACAGAGACGGCCCTTGAAGGTTTATATGAGACACCTGTGTGGCATCGATCACAGTCCTCCAGGCTGACACAGGCGGTTATGCTTCTCAGTGTTCAGAATGCCAGGGCCCAGGAGGGGGTTTGGAAAGGCCTGAACGGGGCCTCTGTGCCAGGCCTGGGTGGGACCTGTGGGTGAGGGTCCTTGAGTTTTAATGAAAGACTTCCTTTCAACCACACCCTGTTCGTATTGATCCAGGGCCTAGAGCAGCTGGATAGGAAGCTAAACAAGCCCTGGGGCGATGAACAAGAGAAAACACTGCCCCTACCTGGGCCTCAGTTTCACTGTCAGAGAGGCGAGAGTGTCAGACTAGCTTTTTTTCCAGTCTCCTGCAAACTCTGTGACTGTGCCCCCCTCAGCACTTCCTTTCTCCTGCCTTGACATTATTGGTCCATGAAGGATGAGGACATCAGTGTCGAGAAGGGGCTCCATTTCCTGTATGGCAGATCACAACTAGGGCCAGCGCAGGGAGACATTTGGAAGTGCAACTGATGCATCGTGTCATTAATTTATTGATTCATTCACTTGTCAAATGTTATGGCACCCCGGCTCTGGGCCAGGCTCTGTGCCGGGAGCCGGGTTGCACAGGGAACAAGACAGCCTGGTCCCTGCCTGCTCCAAGTCAAGTCTAGTCCTGTTTGGACTCCTGTCCTGTTGGCTAGAGGACTTGCCTCGATGTAGGTCCCAGCTCAGGAATGTGCTGTGAAACGCAGTTCCAACACCCCATTAAAGCCAAGCATTTACTTCTGGACACCGGGGACTTTAAGACTCTCTCTTAAAGAAGCAACGGACTTGTTTTGACAAAAGAAGTGTAAACAGGATTCAAGTGAATAACTTTTCTCATGGCTGTTCCTGCTTTAATCAATCGTATATTTATTGGTGACCTCATAAGTGTCCAGACTGTCCTGGGCTCTGCATGAGAGGTAAAGGGGTGGCAGTGGAGAGAAAGAATTTACAGCTCATTGAGGAGGCAAAGCCAGCTCTTAGGACAGCAGCCAGAGGTGTGAGACAGCACATCAGTGACACGATCACATGAGTGGTGCAGGTCAGAGCTGCAGGAGCTCTAAGCAGGGGGGCAGTGGCCACTCAGGGCAGCCTTTCTGGAGAAGTGGAGAGAAGGGCATGATTCTTCTGGGCTGGTCCAGTGAGAAGTTGTAAGGCCCGCTTGACTGTCAGCCCCCAAGTGACTGAGGCTTTCCCATGTCTTAGTCTCCTGGAGGCTGGAGCTCCTGGACTCAGCGTGAGGAACACCCCTGGATACGAGGAATTAGAATGACCAAAATAGGGCATCGATTCATCCAGGTAATGGTGGTGCCTCCTCTCCCCTGCAGGCCCCTGGAGGTTGCCAGATGGCACCATTGATGAGATGTCATCCACCTCTCGGGGTCCCAAGTCCTTGTCAGCTGCTGCCATGGAGCCCTTGGAAACTAAAAAATGCAGAATAGTTGTTCTGCCATCAGCAAGAACTGAGTTCAAATCCCAGCCCTGCCTCTTGCTAGCATTGGGTCCTTGTGCTCGTTCCTTCTTGGTGCCTATTTAGGCATCTAAAATATAGGCTTATGATAGCACCTGTTCTGTAGGACTGTTGTGAGGCTTGCATGAGACTAGCATGTCGCATGCCTGTCATGGTGCCTGGTATACAGTCACCTGTGTTTGCTGCTATTGTTTCAGTTATCACCGTAATACCATCAGGTGGCAACTTGGGAAGGCCACTGTCTGAAGCAAAGCTCATCTCTTTTGGAAAACTAGCTCTGCCAAACTGTAAATAGTCATATTAAAAATCTCAACACCATGAGCTGTAACTCTGCTAAGAGAAGTCTGAATCTAGGCTCCTGTTCTTCCTACGTTGGATCCTGTTGAAGCCACATGCCTCTGCCATCCTGTGCCTGGAATGAACTCAGCATACCTGTGAATTGCCTGTCTCTGCCTCCTTCAGCACACCAACTGCAGCCCCTCTTGAATCTGGGGCCAGGCAGAGCAAGAATGGAAGAAGGCTTGATGGGAGGAGTTGATGTCACTGGACACTGAATCACCAAAGACCCAGACTGGGTTCCAGAGAGCCAAACTCACCATGCTCTGTTCCTTGGGGAAACAGGGCTAGGGTGTGGTCATGTGACTGGGGGCAACTAGAGGTCTATCTGAGAGAAGACACTAGGAGCACAGAACACCTGCCTCCAAACATTTGTCCTCTGAGTCCCAAGAACAAGGAGCAAGGGGCAGTATTATAGAGACATGCCAAGTCTCAGAATGAGAATGGACTCTTGGCACAGTGTTGACAAAAAGTACCAGGCACTGCAGGTGAAGTCCTTCTTGTCCCCGGAGGTGCACACAACAAAGGCCATTTGTGCCCCTGATGGGGGTCACGTCAAGGAGATCGAGGGCAGCTAGGGGTCTTGGGACCCTGAGATGTCAGAACTTTAAGGAGACCATCGGTTGCCTCCACCTTCCTAGTCATTTATTTCTCCAGCTGCTTTTGGCTGGTCGCTATGAGCCTCGCTAGGCCCTGGCCAATGGCCCAGGAAGGAGCCAGGCCACCTCATCAGGGCTGGGGTGGGATGAGCCAGGCCTTCATGGAGGCTGCTATTTGCCTTGGCCCCCAGCTCACCCAGTCACTTCCTGGCCCTGCCCTCCTGTGGCTTTTGCTTGATTAGCTCATAGCTCCAGGTGAAGCCAGGCCCACGGCCTTGGAAGGCAAGCCAGCTCGGCCTCTGAGATCTCAGGGCCTCCAGCCTTCCTTGCTGTCTTCCCTGGCAGGCCAGGGCAGCATGCAGGAAAGGTGGGTTGGACGTTGCCATCCAAGGGTCAACCTGAAGAGTACTTAAGAGAGACTGAGGCACTGAGAGTGGAGCAATGTCTCCTAGGTTTCCTGAGATGGAAGCTGGGGCTCTCCCGTGGTACCCGTCAGAGACTCAGGCCTTTGGGAAATGCTGCCTTTAGCTCAGGCTTGCATTGCTCCAGCTCTGTGGCCATGATGCAGGTGTGGGAAAAGGCAGCTGGGTGGGTTTAAAGCCCTCGGTGGTGGCAAACTCTACCTGGGACTCTGATGCTGGAGAAAGGTGCCTGCTGATGTCTCCAATCCCTCCAGGCTCACCACCTCCCCGTGGAGCTATCAAAATGGAAAGCAGAGCCATTGAAGCCACCCTTGCTCATCAGCTTCTTTTTGTAAAGGGAGAAACCAGGGTCCAGAGAGGAGAATGATGGGTCTGAGGTCATGCCAGGTCAGAGGCAGAGTTGGAGGCAAAGTCCAGTCCCCAGACCCAGCCCCAGGCCCGGTATGTTTTCTGGAAAGCAGTGTACAGGGCAGGGCCCTGGACTCAGGTGGCCTTGCTCTCTGGGGGCTCTGAGCTCACCAACCATAGCTTCGAGCACAGCAGGCAGCCTGGCCCTGCCTTGTCTCAGCCCAGGCACCCCGGGGCCCAGGGAGTCATGCTGGCCCTTTGGTTTCCTTGGATGGAAGCCATGTAGGCGCAGCCTTTCATCATGCAGTTGTTTTGGGAAGGGCTTCATTTCTGGCAGATTAACTATTGAGGGTGTGTCGGAAGAATGTGGGCCTGAGGTTTATACTCCTTAATTTGGGAGCATGTGACCTTCCTGCCACCTTGATTTATTTGTTCATTTTGTTCAATCATTCATTCATTCATTTTAGTATACACCTACACTCCTGCTTGGGCCAAGTACTGTTCCAGGTGCTGGGGATAAAATGGTGAACTGAGCCTTAGGGGAGCCTCAAAAGAAAATACTAGTGCTACCCCTGGAGATTTGATGCAATTGGTCTAGGTGTGACTTGGGCGTTTCCATTTCTAAAATTATATGAATCTGTGTGAAAGTTCCTTTTCAAGGAGAAAAAAAGCTGTAGAAAAAATGTCCTCCTTGGTCTTGTGTGGTGGCTCACACCTGTAATTCCAGCATTTTGGGAGGCCAAGGCAGGAGGATCTCTTGAGACCAGGAGTTCGAGACCAACCTAGGTAACATAGTGAGACCTCATCTTTAAAAAAAAAAAAAAAAAATTAACCAGGTGTGGTGGTATGTGCCTGTAGTCCCAGCTACTTGGGAGACTGAGGTGGAAGGATAGCCTAAGCCCAGGAGGTCAAGGCTGTGGTGGGTCGTGATCATGCCACTGCACTCCAGTCTGGGCAGCAGAGTAAGACTCTGACTAAAAAAAAAAAAAAATAGAAAGGAAAAAGAATGTCCTCCTAAGTGGATGGTATCCCCAGGATGGTTGTAAGCAGAGCATGAGTGAAGAAAGGCCCTGGGTTCCCAGGACACAAGCAGCAATAACCCCTTCCAAGTCTGTCCCAGGTGCCTGGTCGGGCTCAGTGGCACCCAAACAAGCCTCAGGCCACACAGGGTAAAATGTGAAGTTCAGAGCACCCAAGCCTTCCCCAGCCCCTGCACAGAAGGAGATGTCTGGCAATCACAGTTCTTTGCTCTCTAGACTTTTCCTAATCTCAGCGATTTTGCAGCTGTGCTTTTAGGAAAATTGTTTTTCCCTCATTTGTAAAAACTTGAAAGTCTAGAAAAATAGAAACAATCATAGGCCGTGCATTGGTGTTTCCTCCTTGCCCCAGATTTTTTTAAAAACCAGCACTGCTGTTGTGCTAGGTGCCTTTTTTGTGGGTGCCTCTTGGTTGTCATGTTCTCTTCAGGTTAGCACAGATCAGAGGTTTACAATCATAGACTGCTGGGCTTTCAGGCAGAGCACAAGGCTTGGAGCTCAGTGGTTCAGACTCTCTTTCCAGTCTGCCAGGCCCGTTCCAGCTGTTGCCTGCCTAGGGTCTGGATTCACCTGCTGCGTGACCTGGCCCTTCCCTCAGTCTGCCCTACACACCCTACTCCTACATTTACTCAGCCAATTCTTTGTCCCATCTCTCCTGCAAGGACATATCTAAATCCTTTGCCTTTCTTGGCCTTGAGGATAAGAGAGAGGTCACTGCCAGACTCTGGGCCCCACTATTGCTCAGAGGGCCCCATGGTGACAGCATATAATCCATGCCCTGTCTACCTCAGCCCCAGGCCTTACCCAGACCCCCCAGGTACCTCCTTAACTGCTTCTGCTGGGTTTAAGCCAGCAACCTGGACCTGTATCAAAGAGGGAGGGGTCCCACAAGCAACCTTCAGCCCACCACTCCTCTTCCACAAATCCAGACAAGAAGCTTCTCTCCTCACTCCCTCTACCCACCTCCTGCCTGGTAGTCCTGGCCTGAACACCCTGCAACTCAGTGGTTTCACATGTGGCTTGTTTGGGTGCCACCAGCCATTGGCAGACCTGGGCTTAATATTTTTGATCCTACGGAGACATATGACAGGCACAAGACATTCAGTAAAACGAGAGCCTAGAATGAGGGGGACAAAAGGCGCAGGAGGATGGCGGGGCTTGGTTTGGGTGTGTTTGTGTAATGTACCATATGTCGTTTTTTATTAAAATAAAAACATCTTTCTTGAAGTCACAGGAACCCACTCAGTTGTTGCTAACCAAATACCAAATGTTTCCCTTTTCCTCTCCCGCTCCTTCCAAGGGGCCGTTGTGGAGCTCTGCTGTTATCCATGATGCTATCTTGCCTTTCAAACGTCAGAGGACTTTTTCCTCAGAGCAAACTCCTGATTGTTTTTTCCAACTTTGGCAGAAATTTTTAAGAGAAAGCTGTTTTCAAATTGCTTCTCTGTTTATTGTTTCAGATCTGAAATGCGGCAGAGTGGAGGGCTCATGGGCCTGTCTGATCCAGCCTCTCACATGTGTTTCCTAAATTGCCTTAGGATCTGTCAGGACTCCCCACCCCCCACTAACCTGGTATTTGGGGAAAACAAAGTTAAGTAAAATAAAACGAAGCAAAACAAAATAAAATAAGCCTCCAGTTGGTCAAGAGATGGCTCCAGGCATCCCTTTTGGACTCCCCCCTCCATTTATGATCAACATGTGGATTCATTTCCAAGGGCCCCAATGTTAGCATTTCCATTTCCTCAGGAAGTCGCATTCCGTTCCCGCTCTTACTTCTGAAATGGAACGTGTGTTTTGGTTGGCCCAAGTTCAAGGGGTGCCTGGGGCAACCTCGAACGTCCTGAGCAGGGTTCAGTCGCAGGCGGCACTCCCGCACCCCTAGCGCTAGCATGGCTTCTCCTCCCTCCCCACCCCTAGGGAGTGCCACCCACCCTCCCAAGAGTCATGGTGAGAGGGACAGGCAACCTAGCTGCACTCTGGCCGCATAGCTGTTGGAGGGGAGCTGTGCTGTCCTCGCTGCCTGTGTTCGGCCTTCTGTTGGGAAGTTCTGCTTGCTCTCCAAGAGTCCACATACCGCAGGCTCTTAATTAAGAAAGTATGTTCCCATTTCATGTCACTCGAAAAGAATGAAAACAGTGACAACATTTATTTATCTTCGCTATCAATATCGTTCCTGTTTCTAAGTCCACTGGGGTTTTGAGTCTTGAAGGAATTGACTGGGTTGTGAGATCTTAACCTCGGGCATGTGCTGTGGGATGCACGCGGCGTGTTTCAGAGAGGGAGGCTGAAAGAAAGAGAGGGTAGGCTGCAGCACCCTGTCCTGCCCCCCCAGAGCTTAGGGTGGAGGGCTCAGTGACAGCAGGGCAGCTCTCACCCGCTCTGGTGCCGATAGGGAGTCAAACCTCCCCCTTTACCAGCTACATCCCATTTTTTCCCTGAACCTTCACAGAAGTAAAAGCCATCATTTCTTGAGTCTGGGGGAGGAGAAATGACCTGCCCAAATGACTGCTGCTTCTGTGGGACCTACTCTGTGCTAAGACTGGGCTGCGTGCTCACAGGCCTTTTTGCTAATCTTCAGCTGCAACAGGCTACTTCTGACGGACTCTTTGGTACAAGAGGCAGCTGGGCCTCAGGTAATGGGACTTCCTCAAGAATACATAGCAGTCTGGGCTGCTCCACCACGGCCACACTGTTGCCATTTGGAGCAGGACAGTTTTGTGTGGTGGGGGCTGTCCTGTGCAAGGATGTCCAGTTGTATTCCTGGCCTCTACCCACAAATCAGTAGTAACCTCCCAGTTGTAGAAACCAAAAATGTCTACGGACACTGCCAAAATTGCCCCCAGTCGAACACCTCTGAGCTGGAGGTTAGAAGTAGAATTCAGACCCAATCCCTACCCTGTGCTGGCTCCAGTGAGGTAACCCCGCCTGCCTCTGGGATACAGGCACGGTGGGTGGGTAGTGCTTTGGTGTTTCTGAGATGTGTACTAATCGCTGTAGACGCATACCCTCCATGAGGATCCAACTTCACTATGGAGGCTGAAAACAAGAGTTCTTTAATGTAGTGCTGCAGCAGCTTGTTTTGGTACTTTATAGTATAGCACGTCGCTACAGACCCTCACATAGCGGTTTTGATTTTGAGTCTTCCAAATACCCTTTGAGGCTGAGGGCTTATTAGTCAGCACTAATAAATTGCATGGGACTGAAACTCAAAACAAACTAGCTTAAGGATTAGAGGAAATGTGTTGGTTTATTTAACTGAAAAGTCCAGTGATCTATCTCATGGCTTCAGGTATGACCTGATCCAGGTCTCAAGCATCATTAGGACACTACTCTTTTACTTTCTGTAGTTTTGAGTTCATTCTCTGGCAGGTTCTCTCCACATGACTACATGACCACAAGATAGCCACCAGCAACTCCTAAGAGTTTAAGACCGCAGAGAAAGAAAAATTAGCAGTTCTTTATAGTACCAATACAAGTTCAAGTAAAGACTGAGATTGGTGAGGCCTGAGTCCTGTGATCATCCCTGAGGTTGAAGTTGGCCTCATGCAAAGAATTATTGGAGATAGAGGTAGCTCTCCCAAGAAAGGAACATGAGGCCAAAACCAACTTATGTTTCTAGAGCAGTACTGTTTCAGAGTGTGGTTCTTGTACTGTTTTTACTAGTCTGTGATAAGTACAGAAAAGCTTAGAAACACTCAGGAATTTA
This sequence comes from Tarsius wallacei, assembly GCA_963574415.1. Lineage (NCBI taxonomy): Eukaryota > Metazoa > Chordata > Mammalia > Primates > Tarsiidae > Tarsius > Tarsius wallacei. The sequence continues at coordinate 5,048 of CAUYQG010087882.1, read as the reverse complement.
ACATAGCTGTAGCATCCAGGTGTATGATCAGTGGTAGACTCATCTCATTGAACAGGCTATAAAGCAATTGAGTGTTATCAGACTCACAGGAAAAGTTAAGAGTTTTACAAAAGCATCAGTCCATGATGAATTGGAAATTTTAAAAACTGGTTCTTTTCCAGAGGTAGTTGGAAAAGCATGCTCTAAACTGGAGAATGTGTTAAAACACAGACTTCTGGGTCCCACCAGTGAAATTCTGATTCAGTAGGTTTGGGGTAGGTAGTTGTGAGAATCTGCATTTTCAACAAACTCCCCGGTGATGCTGACAGAACTGGTCTGCAAACCACGCTTGGAGTAACACTGTTCTAGAATGAGTTCACAGGTTTGATTTTTCTTATTTTATAGATGAGGAAACAAGCTCATGGAATTCAGGTGACATGACTTAAATTTTCTTTTCTTTGGCCAGTTTTATTGAAGTATTGCTTACAATGGAATTCACCAATTTTAAGTATACAATTCAGTGACTTTTTACAAATATATACAGCCATGTAACCACCACAGTTATGACACAGAACATTTTCATCACCCCAGAAAGTTCCCTCATGCCCCTTTGTAGTCGATTCCTTCCTTATGCTCCTCCCCCAACCACTGGTCTGATTTCTGTTACTATAGGTTTGCCTTTTCTAGAATTTCAGATGAATGGAATCTACAGTGTGTAAGTCTTTTGTATCCGGTTCTTTGACTTATCATGATGCTTTTGAGATTCAACCATGTTGCGTGTATTGACAGCTCGTGCCCCCTATATTACTGGGTGGTTTTTGTAATGAATGTTCCACAGTTTGCGTTTCCATTTACCAGTTGATAGACATCTGGGTTCTTTCTAGGGGTCACTTGACTTTGAAGGGTCTGGGCTCAGCTAGAGTAAGCCTGAGTTTTCTGATTTCAGTCTTGGCTCCCTCTACTATTGATCTCAGGATCAGGTGACACCGACTGCTCCAACAACTCAGAAGCTCCTCCCTGATCCTTTCAAGGCAGTCAGTGGGATCCCACACCCCAGGAAGGAGACAGGTTGAGTCAGAGGAGCTGGGTCTAGAGGCTCAGAAGCATAAGAAAAGGAGAGTGACCCCCAAAGCAGCAATTGGCTGTGAAAAACACCATATGGCCCTCAAAGCCTAAAATATGTACTACTAGCCCTTTACAGAAAAGTTTGTCTACCCTTGCCTTAGAACCAGAGAGTGAGGTGCCAGACCAGGAATCCCCATGGGAGCTGGATAGAAACAGAGCTTTGGAATCCTAGTTCAACTGAGCTCCGAAGTTGACCTCAGAATATTATCTAAGTTCCTCTAATCATCTGCCTTTGTGAAACTGGCACCCCAAGAAGGTCTCCAGGCTGAGAACGTTATTACTTTAATTCCCCTGTTTTATGGATGAAGAAACTGAGGCCTAGAAAGAGAAAGTGATTTGTCTGAAGTTATGAGGGAAACTGATGACAGGGCTAAGATTGACCTCTGCCCAGCATTCTTCCACTGTGGTGTCCTTTGCAACAGGCCTGGTGTAAGGTCTTTTCAATGGCTTGTGATAAAAATAGGATAAGAGACAAGGGAGGCCTCAGCAAAGTGCCCAGACATCACTAGGTAAATGTGGTGAGGATAGGGGCCCCTTGTCTTGTTGTACCCTCTTGATTGATAGCTTGGCAAACATCAGGCCTGACCTGGAAAGGTAGCATTCGCAGTGACTTGGCTGTGCCTTCAGAACATGTTCACTGCCTTTGTGCATGCATGTGCATGTGTATTTTCAGACAGTAACATCCAGTACGAAGGAAATTAACATGCCGACCACCTCACTTGACACTACTTGCTAATTCCCGCCCCTTCATGCCTCGCTGCTCATCCTCAAGTGACCTACCACTTTCCGTCCATTTCTCTAAGCCATTCCTGAAGGTCCACTCAGTGGCACCCTGCAGTGGTCTCAGACCTAGCCCTGAATTTCTGTCCTAATTCACCTTGTTCTATCCTTTGCCTCACCCGCCAGGTCCTCCTGATGTCTCCCTTGCAGATTCAGCTTCTCCCTGTGGCTTAATCTTGCCTCTCCTCAAACCCTATTTCTCTCTGGCTTTGACCTTTTCCTTCTTCTTCACCCAGACTTAGCTTCTTCCCCTGCCTGCATTGCCTTCAGTGATCCCGTCATTCCTATTCCCTCATGCTAATATGTCTTCCATGCCATCACCCCTGAAACTGACCCAACATTACGAGAGGACATCTGTGCCTCCTTTGCTGAGATGTCTTCCTAGACACTTTCCAACTGATTTATGCAGTTTTGCTCCATGGACATTGTTATGTGGCTTCACTTTCTGGTGCAATCTATGAATGTCTCTCCCTTTCACACTGGCTAGCAAGCAAGCTGCTAAGGACAAAGACTAAACAAGTGTCTACTAACTTGCTAAAGGGACTGTCTGCTAGGCAGACATGGTTCTGTGTGCACGGCTGGGAGTCTGTGTGTAGCAGGAAGGTATGGCAATCCTGTCTTCCCAGGCCAGCTGTGGGCGTGCTTGGGAGGTGGGGAGTGTCAATCCCTTGAAGAAACAAACAACACATGTGGTTTTCTTAAAGCCAATTCAGTCCAGCTTCTCACCAAAGCAGAAACCCAACCGCAAGAGCTGGTGCCCTCCCTGCCCCAAAACCCTGACCTGAACCCACAGGCCACAATGGCTCCCAAACCAGTGACTTCCTCTGTAAATGTCTCAGACTCCCTGCTCCCCACCCCCATTTTTTCTCTTTCCGTGGACTGTACTTAAATAATTTTTGCTCTAAAATCATTGATTCCCCAGTGAGACACTGAACCCATTCAGACTCCTTGGCCTGGGAGTCTAATTCTTCCCAGTCTGAGTCCAGTTTGCCTTCCAGTGTTTTCCCCCATCCTCCTGTGTGCATAGTGAGCCCCAGGGCCTCCCCAGTGCACTCTGCCCCTAGATCAAGGGCGCAGATCAGCTTCCTGGAGCTTGTGATGGACTTTCTAGATCTTTCCCCTTTCCCAGTTACCTCTCTCTTCCAAATATCTCATCACGAAGACGATGCCTCCCATTCTTGGTCTCAGCTATGACCAGCTGTTAACGCCAAGCCTGTTACTGAATCATTAGCCTTCCAGTGGGTATAAGCTAAGTCTCCACCCATCCACCCATATACTACTCATCGGTGTTGAATCCAAGAAGAGGTCCTTGAAATTGAGGAAACGTGTAGAATCAAAAGCAGGAGACCTTGGAGGAGAGTTTTTGAGTGAATGAAGGGCGCAAAAGAAAAAGTTAAAATGACTGAACGATTTGTAGATACTCTGCGGCAGAAGAACCTGAGTTCCCTCATGTTTCACATAATAGCTGCCTCTTTCTGGTGTAAAGGAAAAGACCAGTGAAGTACTCCATGTTCTAGAAGAACCAGTGTGTATATGAGAGTGTACAGTGCATATAAAGTATGTGCTTGCCTGTGTATACAGCATCCAGGGTTCTCCAGCTCAAAACGTAGAGAGATTTAGAGACAGAGAGAAATGTCTTCGGTCCATCTTCCGGATGCTTCTCCTCACCAATCCCAACAGACCACACTTGGGAGAAGGGTTGGGGCAGGCCTCCTTCCACCTAGATTTCAAGAACACAGCCAGCTTCTGTTGAAACAGATCAGAAAGGGTCTGCCCTAAGGATGCACTGGAAAGCTCCTTACACTTCTAACTTCACTCCAACTTCAGCTTTGTCTGACTTTCTAGAAGTAACCTGAACCTCAGGTTTGCTCTTGACACATCAAGTACTTTGACTTGCGCCTCCTCCTGTCACCTTGATCATTCCCAAATTCATACTCTTCCATCTATGGCTTCCTTATCCATTTTTAAAGGAACTATGAACAGTGCACTTTATTTGATTTTGTTGTTGCTCTGGGTGCTTCCTCAGCCGATGGGCCCATTTCTCTTTATTTGCGGCTCAGAAAAAAAATCCGAAAAGATGATTACTGGTCTTTTTACTTCTTCCCAGGCTTCCAGCAAGTGGCTTTTTTGCCTGGGATCCTCTGTACAGCTGGGAGAGACACGAAACTGAGGTGCTGACAGCTCGTGTCGGAATCACATGGTGTTTACTGTGCTGAGAGTTTGTAATAGCCTTGTTTCCATACTGACAGCAAACACCATATGGAGATTAAAAAATTCCTGTCAGATGAACCTTTAAGAAATCATAATACAACCGGGCTCGGTGGCTCAGCCTGTAATCCCACGCTTTGGGAGGCTGAGGTGAGTGGATTGCCTGAGCCCGCGGGTTCGAGACCCGCCTGGGCAACTTGGCGGGACCTCATCTCTACAATAAATCAATAAATCAGCCGGGCATGGTAGCGCGTGCCTGTAATTCCAGCTACTCGGAAGGCTGAGGCAGAAGGATCGCCGGAGCCCAGCAGGTCGAGGCTGCGGTGACCGGGAGTGGCCACTCACTGCCCTCCAGTCTGGGCGACAGAGTGAGACTCCAACTCAAAAAAAAAAAAGAAAAGAAAAAAAGAAATCACAGTACTGTAAGAAAAGGATTGACAGTTGTGAGAAACTATGTCTGGGGAGGGGGGACACCCCTTATCAACAAGGGTACCTGAACGATGCATATTTGTATACCTAACCCTTAACTGTACCCCACAATTTTAAAATAAAAAATATGTTTAAAAAAATAAAATAGCTGGGCTCGGTGGCTCAGCCTGTAATCCCAGCACTTTGGGAGGCTGAGGTGAGTGGATTGCCTGAGCCCGCGGGTTCGAGGCCCGCCCGGGCAACTTGGCGAGACCTCATCTCTACAATAAATCAAAAATCAGCCAGGCATGGTAGCATGCGCCTGTAGTTCCAGCTACTTGGAAGGCTGAGGCGGAAGGATCGCCGGAGCCCAGCAGGGCGAGGCTGTGGTGGCCGGGAGCGGCCACTGCACTCCAGTCCGGGCGACTGAGTGAGACTCCAACTCAAAAAAAAAAAAAAAAAAGATAGCTGCACAATGAATATTTGTATACCTAACCCTTAACTGTACCCCACAATTTTAAAATAAAAAATATGTTTAAAAAAATAAA